>QLNU02015270.1:6093203-6105815 GCA_006491805.2 Dysdera silvatica | reverse complement strand
TTTTTAAATACGTATATACGTGAGCCAAATAAATCGTAGATTTAATTAAAATTTAAGCTTTGGACCTCATTCGTTCTTAAGATGGTTGTGGCTTTCAAATATTCAACTCTTTATTTTGAGTTGAATAGGAATGACGTTTGATTGCAAGATCATTTTTAATTTTTTACATCTTGATTTCTCTTCTTCCATTTTCCATTTTCTTTTGATTTAGTATCAAATGCTAGCGTACGCATTTATTTTTCTAATTATTTTTAATCCTCTTTAAAATTGTGAATCCCTTTCATCGAAGGAATGTTCTTCGGCTTCAGAGAACAAGGATCTTACCCATCTACAAATCATTTAATTTGCACAGCCTAATCTCTTTATCCTAAATTTATCAAAATTACTTCTTATTCCGTGTTTGAGACAGGGTTCTTCATCTTCTAAATTTTGTGGTACAACTGAGTTTTAATGTGTTTCAAATTACAATTTATAATTAAAGAAACATATCAAGAACCTTTGGAGGCTCCGTCGAATCTACTTCCTTAAGAAACAGACTATAGATATTATTTTATATTTTAATTTAGACTTTAAGTAGATAGCAGAGAAATGTTTGATAAAATGAGATATAAATATCACTGAATCGCGCGTGTATGAAACTGTATGTATTGTAAATTGTATGATTGCTGCATATAAAGTTCTATGGTTGAACCTAGTACACCGTAAGCAGGCGGAGGTGGAGAGATTGAAGGGGATTATAATCCCCATTACTATGGAGTTTTGTATGTATACGTATACATTTTTGGAATTGTCGCTCTTTAACCTCTCCCCTGATGAAGCTTCTACGTATGGTAATACCCTAAGAAACGGTCATTTTCTTGGAGACACATGTGACTCTTAAAAGCCGTGGCTCATCGGTCACACCCATTTTTGGACTTCAAATATTCCTTCCTCTTATCTTTTTCTTGTATTTCTTATCTTGTGTTTCTTAACGTGTTTCTCTCTTGCATTTAGTAACGTGTTTCTTTCCTGTATTTCTTATCTTGTGTTTCTTTCTTGTGCTTGTTTTGTATTTCTTATCTAGTGTTTCTTTCTTGTATTTCTTATCGTGTTTCTTTCTTATGTTTCTTACCTTGTGTTTCTTTCTTGTATTTTTTTATCTTGTGTTTCTTTCTTGTATTTCTTATCTAGTGTTTCTTCTATTTCTTATCTTGTGTTTCTTTCTTGTATTTCTTATCTTGTGCTTTCTTGTATTTATTTTGTTGCATCTCTTTCTTGCGTTTCTTTCTTTCTTTCTTATATTTCTTATCTTGTGTTTCTGTCTTATATTTCTTATCTTGTGTTTCTTTCTTATATTTCTTATCTTGTGTTTCTTTTTTGTATTTCCTTTGGTTCTTCTTTTTCAGCATTTTCACACACCTTCAGTGATCTTGGAGTTGTTTTTTTAATTTCGGAGATACATTTTGGCCTCCTAAGAAATCCCAAGGTTTTCATCTGAACGAGAAATTGGCATGGATGTATTTCATTCTATAATAACGTATATTATTTAGCAATGTTCCATCATATGGAACACCCAGTTTTGCGCAAAAATTAGGTATATATCTCTGTGAGGTACTGTGAGCTTTCATGTAATTTTTTTTTCCTTTCGGAAGAAATGATTGATTTATCTGTTGATATTAAAAATGAACAAAAGCGAATGGTTAAAAATATATTTTATGATATTATAAATCTTCAAATCATCATTAAGGCATGATGAATTGGGATTCTTGTTTACACCCTCGCATTATCCTTCAAACTAGAGCTCACTTGACTCACTATCACTGATTTGGTAGGTCGTAAAGCGACATTGACCCGGGCTTTAATCGAACCAATGACCTCATCGGTGGAATCAAAGGCTAAAGCTAAATAGACCACCGGGACCCAGAAGATGATGCCTTATCTCCATGGGTGTGTTTTCATGATATTATATCATGAAATTAAAACTGATCCTAAGAAAAAAATATCTCTCAAATGCATAACCCATTCCTATGTGATATTTAGAGGGCGCGTTCCTTGTATATAAATACATTATTTCTATCATTCATTCATTCATGTAACATTTTGAGAGTCAAAACTTGTGCACCAACTCAGGATTTATGTTGTAATATACAGAGAGAGAGAGTGCTTCTTTTAAGAACGTTTTAAATGTGAAATTGATTTGTCGATGTCTACACCAATAGTATAATTTCCTCGTGCCGAGCAATTCTTGACCAAGTCCAGGTCCCAAGCTCTCGAATAAATCTTTCGAAAAACTAGGGTCTCCTGCTGATATTGACGAGCTTGATTTCTCAGCTTGATTTCTCCAGCTGACAGTGGTTCTGTACTTTTGAAGAATTATAGGCATTGATGCCAAATTACCTTGGCTGCTCTTTCTCCTTAAAAACCTAACGAAAATTTGCTAACCTCTGACTAAAGGTAACTTCAAAAGGACTTTCCAAACAACTAAAAGGTAATCGATGTTCAACGTATGCACGAGAGCACCGAGTAATAGAGAAGAAAGAAAGAAACGTTTATCAAATAAGCCTGAATTTTAGCAACAGTCTATTGGAATCGAAAAACAAATCAAATTGGACTTAGTCACAAAGATTGATATAAAACGGATGACTTGCTCACAGATCCCTGCTATTGCGCTGAAAACTATCCACAGTAGATACCCTGAGGAAAATTGGCTTCACGTCTATACGGACGGGGGACACTGTTTGATAGAGCTTGTGATGCTAGTGCTGGAGTTATCTATAATCTTTTCTCATTTTATATTCCTGTAGGATCTCTTACTTCCCATTTTGATGGTGAAGTTGAAGCTATATTTGTCTCACCTAATCAATTCCTTTTCCGTAAGAACACCTTCAGTAATTCTGCCATTCTCTCCAGTTCCAAGGCGGCACTTGAAGCCATTTCCAGCAATAAAAAAACACTATTGCATCCTCATTTATGACTGTAAATCCATATTGAAAGTTATGAAGGGCAAGATCACCCTACAATGGGTCCCTGCACATATTGGTTTGGAAGGTAATGAAATGGCTTATCAGCTAGCCAAGAAAGTTATATCTACCTTGCAGAGACCACAATGGGCCGTGACATTTCACTCATCGGAACTGCTTATATGTCACTATTTTAATAAAAGCAACGATATGGAGATTTCAAATAAGGCTTTAAATAACCCATGGAATGTGCTGCACCATTCTAAATCACTAATTCTGTGATACTCTCAGAACTGCCGCCGTGGCAAAATTTCGCATGTTGGCAGGATATATTTGTAGCAGGCATACATTTTCATCTTTGATCTGATCCGTGATTGCAAGCTGTGCAACAGCATCCAAACAATAACATCGGATCATCTAAACGTGTAAAACTTCTCAAAACATTGTTAGCAAATATTGGATAGCTCGAAGGTTAATGACTAAATAGTCAAAAGCCTGGCATTTTTAATAAAAAAAAATAAATTTTAATTAATGTCCTCCTTATCTTAAAGGATATTGATAATATTATTATATAATAGCCTGGGTACAAAGGATTTAAATAATATGCTTGATTTAAATGTATAAGAAATAAGGAACCCACTTTCTAAATTTTGTCAATAAAATAATTAGTTCAGGAGCTAGCAAATAGAAACATGGAAGTCCAAAAATGGTCAACGAAAACCACCTTGGTCCGAAATTAGTCAATAAAACATCTAGGTTCTAAAATAGTCAATAAAACATCTAGGTTCTAAAATAGTCAATAAAAATATCTAGGGCGCAGATTGGTCAATAAAAACCTCTGTCCACAACTAATATAAAAAAACATGTCAGTTAAACCAAACTTTTTCCTTAAAAGTTGGAAACCCAAAGATAAAAATAAAACTTATGATTTAACCGAGCTGGCATATGTTACAATAAAAGTTTATTTTTGTAAAATTCGTTGAGCATACAAAAGAAAGCTAATTATTTTATTATAAAAAATGGCAGAATTAGATTACATTTTTTGCTGTTCAGCATGCCATTTTATCTTATCCATTTTACTGTATTTTAAGTAAAAGTAAAGTAAGGGCATTTTTCGAGTGTTAACTTTGTATTATGTAAAAGTATTAAAAGAAATTGTGTCAATGTTGATAAACCTTTAAGCCGATTTCAGTCCCGCAGTTTTTAAACCGAAAATAATGCTGCCAAAATCCAAGATTTCTGAAAGGTCTTTGTCCGACTGACAATGAGAAACTGAGGAAACCAAAACGACAGGCTATGTCAGTCATTAATCAGTAAAGTTTTTCAATTTGACTTGTGCTGCTGAAATAGAGAAAAATACACAGTTATTAAACTCGCCGATATTAAAATTAATACCGATATAAAAGAGCGTTGGGGCTGTTCGGATAAATATGTAAAATGGCAATATCTGACTAAGAATTTTTATGACTACATAAATTTTTGCGAATGTGTAAGTTTTATGAATGTGTAAAATGACAATATTTGACTAAGTACTGGTCTTCTAAAACAGAAGAGAAATTTATCAGTGGTCAGAAAAGTTTCTTTTAAAGTGGCATTGCATTTTAAAGTTACGGTTACACAAGTATAAATAAAATAAGAAATAGATTGGTTGGTTAGTTGTTTGATTTTTATGGCGGAAGAGCATCTGGTTTATACTGCGCCAAATGAGAAACAGAGAAGATATATCTTTTTTTATAGAGGAAATACAATATATCTCCACTTTGGTAAGTAAATGGAATATATTAATTTCTTAGTTTATTAAATCAGAGGTATTTGATTCTTTACTTAGTAAAACGAAACAGAAAAGATAAAAGGATGGACAACAAAGGAAAGTAAGAAAAGGAGAACTATAATGAAATTGTTCAATGTTGGAAAAACAATGAAATCTGAGGAACATTTATAATATAAAAAAATTATAAACTAAATGTCATTTTATTAAACAAAAACAAACATTGGTAAAATTTACTTTCATATAGTGGAAAGGACCCCACTAGTATGTTTCCTTTCTAAAATATTTCTGGCCGAAACAAGAGCCAGAAAAGTGATTTCCCAAACGCTTGAAAAACTACACCGGGAGATAATCTTCTAAAAGTTTCCGAAATACTGTCTTTTTATTCTGAGAAGAAAAAGCTTTTGTTTTTCTAATATAATAGGGCCATGAGAAAGAAAAGGGGAGATTTAGTTTTGCGAAGAGATGTTGAGAACGTCAACATATCGTACGATCTCCCGTTTTGAAGGAAGGGAAAAAACTCGTCCAAGAAATGGAGAAACTTACCGGGAATAAAATTGGCCGTGGTCAAAATGACTGTCCATCTCAAACAAGAATCGTTTGACAACTTTGTTCTAATCTTCTTTTTGTTCTTTTTGTTTCTAAGTCGTATAGTTCTTAAGAATTTCCTGTCACTTTGTATGAGTTTTAGGGCATTGGCAGGGTTCGCTAAAATGGGATTTTTTTGTCACGTGAAAGAATATAGGCCCCGCAAATTGACATACAGGACATACCCAGAATTAGAACTGAAAAAAAATCATTAACTTTCTTTTTATAGGTCCAATGTCCTAAATTGTCATGCATGACGCTTGCTTCCTCGAAAATTGGAGAAAAAATATTAAGAAAGTAAAGAAACTTTAGGAAAAAAGTTGAAAGATAAAATGTAGTTAGAAACTACGCCCATTATTTTTAAAAAGTGTAAGAGATTGCTTATTTATTCATTTTATTTAAAAATACATAATGTGTATCTTATGTACCATGATTTTATTGAATTATTCACGTTTTTATTATATTTTGCAGATTATTATATTTTTTATTATATTTTTATTATATTATTATTTATTATTATTATTTATTATTATATTATTATTTATTATTATTAATTATTATTATATTATTATATTTATTATTATATTATTATTATATTATATTATTATTATTATTATTATTATTATTATTATTATTATTATATTATTATTATATTTTATATTTATTATTATATTATTATTATATTTTATATTTATTATATTATTATTATATTTTATATTTATTATTATATTATTATTATATTTTATATTTATTATTATATTATTATTATATTTTATATTTATTATTATTTTATATCTATTATTATATTTATTATTATATTTTCCTTTCCATTTGAACTACATCTTTATGTGTTTATTTATATATTATTTTATGCATAATGTTGCTTTTCCTTATACTGAATAATACATTAGGATCTGAAGTTCTTCCAGTGGTGGATTTTCTGGGGAATTCTCGGGAACTTCAACATTCTCGTAGTTGCAAAATTTACCCTGAATAAAGTGGCCCTTCAGATAATTTGAAATATCCTCATTGGCGTACGTGGAGGGTGTTATGGGGCTTATAACTCCCATTGCAATGAAATTTTGTATATTTAATATAAGAATATGTGAGTTGTAGCTCTGTAATCCCCCCCATTGAGCCTATAACTTCCCTTACGAACTTTCTGCGTACGCCTATGAATATACTCCTGCAAGTTTATAAATATATTAAGTTTATACATGCTGTTATTTAATAATTAAAATTATTGATTCGTAAGCATTTACTTACGAACTCTTCATTCTACTCTCTCTCTAGGAACTCTTCTATCTTTGAAAGCTTCTACTTCGTAATTATCTGATATAGTGATAGACCGTACACTATCAACGTAGAGTTCTCAAAATTATTGGTGGAGCCCAAGCACATGTTATATATACATTTATACATTACAATATACGTAAAATTTTGTTATTTCAAATTATTAGGGGAGTATAGTATCCACGAGCCCATGTTACTCTGTGCCTATCCACTGCACATAAGCTGTAGATTTTTTTTCATAAGTTGAAGTGCACTTTCATTATTAGAAATTCACTTTAAAAACATGAGCACAAAGAATTATAACTTACATTCATGAAAACTTTCACGGCGTCTATTAATATACATTATAGAGCTTTGCGGGATATTCCGCCGCGTCTGTTTATTAAAAACACTTAACGTTTCACTTTGTCTATGCGGAGCATCCATTTTTTTATGCCCAGCAACCAAGCGAAGTCTTGTATTTTTACAAAGGGAAACTTGGTCGACTGTTGCTTCTGAGGATGCTCCTCATAGTACGGAGTGAAACTTTGAGTGGTTTTAACAAACAGACGAGTCGAAAAATCCCGCAAAGCTCTATAATGTAAATTATAACTTACTTTTAAATAATGTTAAACGAACAAAAAGTAATTACTTTGCTTAGACGGAAGGTCCACAAAATCCTGATATTATCCACTTAAATTCGTTTTACCAAATGACCTTTGTTTCACAGGCAGTTTTATTACCTAATAGAAACTCTTTCTTTTTTTTCGCGCGCATTGCTGCTATACTGTTATATAAAACTACAACAGTATACAACTAAATTCAGAAATTCCTAGTAAGCTACATATATATATATATATATATATATTAGGCCGATCCCATATTAGAAATATTGGCTCATCTAATTGGGAAGTGGGTAGCAAAGTACTAATTAGACGTGAAGTTGTTTTGAACCGTTCTGAGAAGTTATGTAATGACCTTCACCACCCTTAAATTGCTATAGAAGAAAGGTGTTTATAACCCGTGATACACATCGAATTTTAATCCCTAAAATTGAAGAATACAAACAGGGAGAAGGGCTCAGCCTGTTACATTATTTCTAGCCAATAAGTTAAACATATGTCGTCAATATCCCCAAAACTTTAATATATTTCATGGAAGTCTTTTCCCAGTGCAAAGGATAATAACAGATGACAAATGATGTGTTGATGTTCACTGCTGGGATGATCACAGGTACTGATGTACTACAGGGATTGAATATATTTCATGGTCATGTTACACTTAATTGTACGCTAAAAGTAATTCCATAACTAAAGACTAAATCTAATAAATAATTTAAACACAATTTTACGTTGAAGTAATATAGTTGGTTTCATGCAATAAGCTCTTTCAATATAAATGCACTTTTGCAATCTTATTGCACGACGCATGCAGCAAATACCTTCCGCTTAATATTGAGCATTAGAAGAGAGGACCTTGCTTTCTTCATATGTTTCATATTAGTTCAGTTTCATGACGTATTTGTACACACAATGGGTTAAACACTGATAAAATGGCAAATTAAAAAAATCACCCAAACTTTCCGACGCGTCAACAACTGTCTTTTATTAGAGTAATGTATGTAAACATTACTCTTGATGAAAGACTGCTGCTGACAACTCCAAAAGCTTGGATGATCTTTTTCATTGCTATTTTACCAGTGTTTAACCTTTTTATGTAAATTTCCTCCCTGGTACCCTGTATCTTATTTCTATTGTAGACTCCTGATGAAGGACTGCTGCTGATGCGTCCGAAAGCTTGAGTGATCTTTTCATTTGCTATTTTACCAGTGTTTAACCTTTTATGTGTAAATTTCCTCCCTGGTACTCTGTATTTTATTTCTATTGTAGACTCCTGATGAAGGACTGCTGCTGATGCGTCCGAAAGCTTGAGTGATCTTTTTCATTGCTATTTTACCAGTGTTTAACCTTTTGTATGTAAATTTCCTCCCTGGTACCCTGTATTTTATTTCTATTCATGACGTATGTTATTATGATTAACCGGAAATCCCTTTTTTCCTTATTTTGGAAGGATAGAAACTGTTTTGGATGTTCGAAATTCAATCTGGAAAAAAGAATAAATATTTAAATTCTTAGATATGAAGCCATAGCTGTGGTCGTCCTTCCATCGTTTTTTTATCGCGGTCGAAAATATCGTTGAAACGCACTGGAGATAATTGTTCCGATGATAATCCTTATTGACAACTGAAGTATTTTGTTCAGTCCGGATAAGAATAACGTCAGTCCCAATCTGGAAAAATCCTGGTTATCCGGAAGAGGACGCTTCTCCCAAACCAAGTCAAATTTCCTCCCCGGATTCGCTTTTTCCCAATTCCGCACTCATGTTTTATTCCACTGTCGCCCACGACTCTCCCACGTCAAGACACTTCTAGTTGTCGTCTACCTCATTGTGTGGTTTCGCTGTTTCTGGTTTTTCCATCAGAGTCTAGATACAGGCCATCATTTTGATGTCTACGAGGGGGAACACCGTCTAAATTTGCCAGAAATGATGCGATTGTTTCTTTTTTTCTGTCTCATCCACTTTACTTCCATACACAGTGTTTTCTTCCTTTTTTTTTCCTTCGGAAGCACTGGGACACGTGCCGGCGACGAAACCAAATCAACTACGTTTCCTACAACCGTAGTTCCTCCTCATGTTTTATACATATCAGAAATGCTTGCCAAATGCATAGCATTAACTAAAGACTTCTTCCTTTGATATTGTTTGGAAGATAACATCAAGTTTTTTATAACATAAGCTTTTATAATGATATAACCAATATGATTAATTATTGTATATACCATCGATATCTATAATCGATTTCCTAAAGGTGTATTATCGATGCAAATGATTTATTTTTATCACATATTATCATTATGGACGGTTAGTTTTCTAATTCATATACTGTGTAGTTACCAATAGTTCTATACTTAAAATCTTAGCCCTCAAAATTTCAAAAATTAAGTTTTCCACAATCGATACTGTTGCAATTTATATTGTATTAATTTCACCTATAACCGATATGGATATGATATAATCGATATAATTATGATCCAAATGATGTAGCCATCACAGGCATTGATAATCGATATTCGTTGTTTTATAATACTATCGTATATCATCTGTCCTGTTTTAATGTAGTTACAATATACTTGAGATGTCGATGGAACGCAAAATAAAATAGAAAAGGTATAACTAAACAAAGCTATAATCTTTGTCAAATAACTGTTGTATTTATAAGCAGCTATCAGTACCAGGTGCAATAGTTTTTGACAAAGAATATACGTGTACAAAAACATTTTTTATCAAGCTTTTCTTTTACGTGTAATAAAAACGCCAATACACGCTTATTGTTTTAGCAAAGAACTTAATTATTCGAGGGAAGTGGTGTTAAACACCACTCAGTTACTGCCGAGAATTTAAATAATTCTTTGATGCCATGCTCCAAAGGCTTAGACGCAAACTCTTTAACCTTAAGCAATTAAAAATTATTATATGGTTTAATTGTAATCAGTCATAATTCTATATCACTTAACACATTTAATATAAAGTATAAAATTAAACAATTCGCATCTAACATGTGGGGGCGTACAATTAAAGGAACATCCAAGTTCTCCAGCTGATAACAGGATCTATTTTAAAAAAATCTCTGCTTGAGTTTAAAAAAAATATATATATATATATGGCCTGCAAAAGGGTTGCTGGTATCTAACTGGAAGGAGACCCACACGCTGAACGTATGTGACGATGTGTGGAACCGGCCAGGCCAGTAACCTAGTGTCCTACCCCGCCTTCAAGTGGTGCAGGCTGAGCTTTCTATTTATGTGGCAAATTAATATTTGCTGCACGGATAGAAAGGCGGAAGGGGAGGGCTAATTCACCAACCCGTCTAGCCAGCGTGGTGAAATTATGGCTAATTCCTCCATTATGTTGACACACCAGAAACCATGGCCCCTAGTCTCCAGGTGCTGGAGTGCTCCTGATCAAGGCAGCGGTCAGTGTGGCATGAAAGCAGGGGGTGCTAAGAATCACTGGAATGGCCCAGGCTGCCGTTTGTTATTGACCTTGGCTACGTTTAATGGACGATCCCTTGCTTCTGAAGCAAAACTTCAGGAATTGGAAGAAGAACTTGACAAGATCAAATGGGACATTGTAGGACTCAGTGAAGTTAGAAGAAAAGGTGAAGAGTTGGTGGAACTTAAAAGTGGACATTTGTTTTATTATAGAGGAACGGAAACTGGAAGAACAAGTGGTGTTGGCTTCTTAATCAACAAAAGAATTAAAGACTGTCTTCTGGAAGTTGAAAGTACATCAGATCGAGCAGCGAGGCTCGTTGTTCAACTAACCCAGCGATACCAACTTCAAATAGTACAGGTATATGCACCAACATCAAGCCATACCGACGAAGAGGTTGAAGAATTTTATGAAGAAATCAAAGAGTTACACACCAAAGGGAAACAACATATCAAGCTCATCATGGGGGATTTCAATGCAAGAATTGGACAACAGGAACAAGGAGAGACATCGGTTGGTAAATACGGATATGGGGAAAGGAATGAACGTGGCGATCAACTCATCGAATTTGCAGAAGCTGAAAACCTTAGCATCATGAATTCATTTTTTAAGAAGAAACCGCAAAGAAAATGGACATGGAAACACCCAAATGGGGGAACTAGTGAAATTGACTATATCCTGGCAAACAAGAAATCAATTATTGAAGATTGCAGTGTACTGAACAGATTTAATACTGGAAGTGATCATCGAATGGTGAGATGTAAAGTGCACTTAAATACTAAATTAGAACGACAGAAGCTCATTAGGAAACAAGTAAGTAAGAGGGTGGATTTAAAGAAATTAAAAGAAAATACCGAGGCATTCAAGTTGGAATTAAAAAATCGCTTTTCTGCACTGGAAGGACTTATTGATGAAAGTGATATCTCAGAAGCAAATGAAAACATTGTTAAGACAATAGTTGAAACTGCTGGGGAAATTGGTGGTGTAACCTGTAAAAAGCACAATAGCAAATTATCTGAGAAGACGAAACAGCTCATGAAAAGGCGAAGAGATATGAAGGTGGACAATCGAAATACCAGTTCCAGGATTGAGTACATAGAACTTTGTAAAACTCTGCGCAAAAGCATGAAAGAAGACATAAGAAAATTCAACTGTGAGCTAGTAAGGAAAGCCATTGAAAATAACAAGAGCCTTAGGGTTGTTAAAGGAAGTTTATCTGTTGGGAAGAAACACATCATTGCATTAAAAGGAGAGGATGGCACCGTAACAAGAAATAGGGAAGAAATACTTAGAAGAGTTGAAGAATTCTACAGAAAGCTGTATGAGGGAAACAGTGGATTAAACGAAGACTCTGAGATAGTCGAAGGAACAGCTCCTAAAATCTTAAAAGAAGAAGTAGCATTTGCAATAAAAAGTATGAAGAAAGGAAGATCCCCTGGCGATGATGGCATTACATTAGATATCTTAAAAGAAGCTGGAGAACATGTAGAAGACATACTTGCAAAATTCTTTACCAAATGCCTCAACAGTGGTAACATACCAAACCAATGGGATTCTGCAACAGTAATTCTTTTGCATAAAAAAGGTGATAAAGAGGATTTAAAAAATTACCGACCAATTAGCTTGTTACCTGCTATTTATAAAATCTTCACAAAAGTGCTAACACATCGCCTGCAGAAAAAATTAGATGCAGCTCAACCAAGAGAACAAGCTGGATTTCGAAGTGGATTCAGTACAGTGGACCATATTCAAGTATTAAGAGAATTAATTGAAAGAACACATGAATATGAACTTCCATTGTGTGTGGCATTTATTGACTATGAGAAGGCCTTTGACTCTATTAAAACATCAGCAGTCATCAACTCTTTAAGATCAGCAGACATCGAGGATGTGTACATTGACATGGTGAAATGTGTGTATAAAAATGCAAGTGCAAAATTTCGGTTACATAAAGATACCAAAACTATCAAAATTGGTAAAGGTGTGAGGCAA
>QLNU02015270.1:6078446-6093104 GCA_006491805.2 Dysdera silvatica | reverse complement strand
TCTTTCTCTCTCTCTCTCTTTCTCTCTCTCCCTTTCTCTATCTTTCTCTATCTCTCTATCTCCCTTTCTCTCTCTCTCTCTCTCTCTCTTTCTCTTTCTCTCTCTCTCTTTCTCCAAAAGTCTTAAATTATTTTTTTGAAAATTCTTAATTTAGTTGTTTAGCAATGAATTTTTTTAATTGGCTAGTCAATTTTATTTATTTTTTTATTTAATATGCATATACAGTAATTTCCTGCTATACAGTTCCACAACTTACGGTAATTACACCTAGTTTCATTTTATTGTCTCGTTTTACATATTACTTTCCTTTATATATATCCGCATTTCGGTTTTTACTTCCTTCACAATATTCTAGTCTGCTTCCTTATCTCAGGTTTCTACATTATGTTTTATTTTTCTTTAAATTGTTTAAGCAGGAAAGATTAGGACCGTATGAAAGCTGAAGGTCAATGTACATCATGATTTTAACAACCCTCCACCATAAGGTACAAGCAAATAAACTACTTTTTTTCTTATTGTTAGACTACTAACCATTATAGTTGAATGCCGTGACCAAATTTTAGTCCAAAATTATATATATATATATTATTTTTCTTTGTATTTCTTTCTTATCTGATGGTAATTTCTATTATTTCTTGTCTTCCTTACTATTTCTTATCATTTGCCGACTCTAAGTAAAAAACACTTAGCTGGAATCCCTCTAATCTAGTACTTGGAAGAAATTTAATATTTACAGAAAAGCCGAACTAAATTTCGAACTCTCCGGTTAACTTAACCGCGTCGGGACCTCTATTTTAATCCTTATTAAACGAGAATTGTGCTTATCCAATATATTTAACCAGCAACAGGGACCAAAATAATGAATAAGTGTGAAACTAACTGAGCAATACATAATATACAAATACATCGACGCGTTTTAGACAGATATCGCTATTCCTCATCAAAATCTGACTGCTACAAACTGCAACTAAACGAAAATCGTTGCCATTTCATGTCACTATTCTTTTTCAGACGCAGCCCTCTCTGTTGCTAGAAGATATTTTAAGCGTAGAAATGGCGAGAAAATGAGAGGAAAAGTAATGTTTTCCACCAACATGAGGCGCTGCACCAGAAAAAAAAGCAGCAGCATGAAATGGCGAGACCCTTTCTCAGTTTATCTTCGCTCCAATTGATATCTGATAAGGGACATGATATCTGTTCGAAACGCGTCGAGGCAGTCGACCCAGCATCAAGAACTACACTTCATAACGTTGATGTTAATGCTTAATGTATCTACTCCTCAGAACCATAAATGACAACATAAAATTAATATACAGCTAGTACAAGTATAATAACTATATAATTAAAATAAAATTAATATACAACTAGTACAATTATATTAATATACAACAGTACTGCACGTAGACTAGCAATTGTATACAGAGGCGGACTGGATCTTCTGAAAGGACACATACCTTGGATTATCGAAGAGTGCTAATTCTATCTCCCATGAAGGCGCACTGACCCAAGGGCCGGTTGGCAGGCGGCCCAATCCGCCCCTGATTGTATATGCAGCTTTGTTCGTATGTCAGTGGCCATGGGAAACTGGAACATTTTATGACAGAGCACGTATTAAAACGTGCAAAAGTATGGAAACATCGATACTTCGGAATGTTTCACACCTCCGAACTACGTTAATATCGATCTCCATTAGTTCGGATTAACGGGGTTATACTATCATTCATTCTATTATGTGCGTTCTTGTTCCATTCTCAATATTTCATCTCAATTTATATGGTATAATTTACAGCCTTAATCTATATGGTATAATGTACAGCCTTAATTTATATGGTATAATTTACAGCCTTAAATGTAGGGAAGGTATATAAAGATATGGACAAGAGTTGCGGTTAAATGACTACAATTATGAATATTCATTTGGTTTCACTCAATTCTCATGGCCTTGTTTGTTTTTAAAATGAGTAAATCTTATTAATATATCATTACTACTATTCAGCTTTAATAAAACTTTATTAGCTAATTCTTAATATTGCTATCTTCATTTTAAAACGTCAGAATGCTCAAAACTTGAAAAACTTAGTTCTCCGATCCACTTTTAATTTATTTTCCATATATCAATTTGTATAAATATGAAAACAACTAATTTTATTTTTGAATTACACTACTCAAATCTTAGTTAATCTGGTTTTTAAATGAAGCTATGATACTGAACTGAGACAAGACAAATGAACGAATGTTATTTTGAGAGTAAATTTTCTGTTAAAGAGCTTTGCAACATCATTAGCATATTTCGAATTAATTATGCCATACTCTAATTATGCTTATTATATTCTAATAGTTATATTCTATTATTCTAATTATTATACTCTAATTATGCATACTAATTATGCTATACATTCGAATTAATTATGCCATTTATACTCCAGAGGTCCGAAGAATATATTTGAATATAATTTGTTTCTTTTAAAGATGTGACTCTGGACAGCTACGCAACAACAACAGACAACTGCGTAACAACACATGACCACGCAACAACCCAAAACTAACCTACCAAATAAATAGTTAGTCATAAACTGAAAAATCTTACTATTGTGAAACAACTATCCTAACTACTCTGATTAAATAAAAATACTTTACATGAAAAACAATTTTATTCTGTAGGCAAATTAATTCATTTGTCCTAAAAGCAAGAGGCGTCACTAGGAGAAAAAGTTCAAGTGGTTCTAACCTTTAATAATAATTTTACGAACTATGTAAAATAGTCTTTAAACTCAGATTTTGTGACACTAAACCATTGAATTAATTTTAATCCCCTCTCCAGCTGATACCTCTTACTATGCCTTTGTGCTAAATCTATGTGCCTGCTGACAGAATTTATTTAAACTTTTGCCTTTAAACACGGCTACTTAAAACATTTCATTTCCGACTATCTTTCTTTACCTTTTCTTTCTTTTCTGGAGAAATTTATTCCAAAATTTGCATTTTACACTTTACCAGATTTAATCTAAGATATAAATATCTGGTATCAAAAGGTTAATCACCCTCTTCTACTATCCTTAGAATTTCTATTAGATAGATTTTAAATGTACACTATCCCAAAATATATCTCATATTGAAGTAATACAGAAGTATACACATTTCAAGGATTCACAAGCTGTGACAGGAAACATTTATGAGAGATATTGGCAAGTCAGAGAACAACCCCAAGACGTGTAAACTGTTTGACCACCATAAATTTCTGACTCTACTCTTTTTACTACTACCGTGTTTATATTCTTTTTGTTCCTTATATACAACCCTATACAATGTATATTCTTTACACACTAGTGAAAGAACGAATTTCAAGTGATACTGAAAAATAATCTGAAAAATATCGGTACTGAAAAAAATGTAAGCTATGGAAAAAATTTTGCTTATCTAAATTAGGAATTGAAGTGCGTTGGCAGTAAACATTAAGCCTTTCATAAAATACTTAAAATATATAGGTTATTAATCCTTTTTTACGTAAGAGTTTATATAAAGGAAAGTTGCGTGAACTGGACTATCCGGTATGTACAATCTCACTTGGTTTTGCGTAGAATGACCCTTGCTATTCTTGCCCCATAAAAATACAACCAACCAATCAAATTGACTGGCATTGGCATCAACTACTGAGTTATCCATGTGCTACCAAATGTCATTTCTAAATAGAAAATAACGGACATTTTCTCGCTTCTTGTTCAATGTTTGGAAAGGTGATTACATCATTTGTTTTACAGATATTTTTGTTGTTAATATTTATCAGTGGCTCTTATAAATATTAGATGCTCTTATTTGTAGACATAGTTTGTTTGCAGCTCTGTGTAAATAAACTTAGATGACTTGCAAATAAATTTTTTTGTAAGGTATTATTACTCCTCACAGAGATAACACAATTGCGAAATGGTCAAAACACATAGCTACCGTGGCAGGTTTCCTGCAATTATTTTTTATCGTAGGGTAATTTTTGCATATAGTAATTTTCTGACACACACGCTTCAGCTAAGACTAGAGCTTTTTTACTGTATAAGGAAAAAAAGAGATAGTCTTACGGCCTGGAGCATAACTACGGTCTCTCTCAGATAACAAAGATCATTCTAAGGGGCTCCTGAGGATGTCCAGAACATCCTCAGGACGTCACTGGAATGATCTTTGCTATCTAGGCGCCATTAGATCCGGAGCGCCTTAACCGCTAGGCCACCAAGGCACATGAATAACGCTCTCTTTCTCTATATATAGGGTTGCAAGTTATTATTACTCTTCATAAAATTACTTTGGCGCAGTATAGCCCAGATGCTCTTGCGCCATAAAAAAGCCAAACAAACAAACAATAGAATTACTATACGTGAGTTTTGTTTTCTTGGGTTCCGAAGTATACGCATGTAATAGTCGCCAATGTGTGTGTGTGTGTGTGTGTGGTAAACAAAGAACTATGATATATTGTTTATTCAATCATGTTTTATATTGCATTTTATGCATCATATTGCATTCAATACTGCAGTATCCTACACCAAATATATATTAAATTATAACTAATATAATATATAACCACAAATATATAATCGTAATAAATAGTATGTAATCATAACGATATTCTCTATGATGAGCCGTTTGTATTCTGTTATAGTATAGGGAACTAATTAACTAATTATGTTTCAATAAAAGTCATATTCTAGGAAATAACTGAAAACAAAAAACCAGACAAAATGATATCATAACAAAAATCTAGTAAGCAAAAACCAGACAGAAAAATATGTCTTAAAAATTTAAATATAGATGATGTCGGCGATGTGATTAAAAACGATAAAATAAAATTTCTTTAGCATAAACTTTAAAAAAACATAAAAATGGCAACAAAAATAAACATAAAAATTGTATCATCTTTTTGTCAAAAAAAAGGAGCAATTCGACAGCAAACTGGTTGAGAAATCAGAAATAATATAATTAATGAAGCATCGAATGTAATAATTAAAAATAAACTCAAAAAATTATATTTTAATAAAAACTAAATTATAAAGAAAAAAATTCAAAAATCAATGACATCAATTTATATAAAATATAAAAATCATTTCTTAATTAATCAAAAGAATTTTATAATATTTAACAGCAGAAAATAATAAACTACTGAAATTATTTGTGATTAAATTAATAACGTTACTCCTACTCGAAGCAATTAATCCATAAATAATAAATATTTAACGAAAGCTTTAATTAGTTCTTTCTTGTACATTTCAAAGCAAATAATAATAATACTTTATTTATTCTTCTTGGAACAGTCGTTGTGACAATACATGACCACACAAAGAAAGGTCCTAAGTAAATATCTATGATGACTGTAACAGGCTTGAGGACCTCAGACTGATTCAATATAACAATTCACCCAAACAATAAATTCGGCCATCAGGCTATTTCCACATATTTCAACACACCTCACTCTTTACTAAAGATCACGCATATGTAATGCACTTCTTATGTGAATTGTTTTTATAATTTGTCTTTATTTGATTTTTTTTTTAATTTTCGATAAATTGTTAGACATTACTGACTATCCAGTATCTTTTAAGCTTTTTTTTTAAATTTTACTATATTATTTAACATCCTTAGTTCATCCGGTATTTCATTCCAATATTCCTATGTAATTTATGTTGCATCTTCCCATTTATGTTCTTATTTTGGGTAATATTAATTCTAATAAGACTCTCTCGCTTTCCTTACCACCATTTTTACAACAATTTCGGTAAATAAATGTGAATTTTGCTGTTCCATATTTCCTATTTCACTTAAACTTGGACGGCAGCTTCAACCACCCGGGAATAGATCTTGTTAGCCGAACTGTGCGTGGCTTTCTCGAGCTGACAGTACGGTTAAGATAACAAGACGAATTGTCCCACGTAAAAGTTCTAGATAACTGTCAACGCACTTATTGTAGAGTAAAACGAACCTGATGTGCCTTTATTTTCACCCCCTTTGTCATGGTAGAAACCGCCGCGACATTTGTCACAGAATTTGTTTGAAGTAGTTTCTGTTTGCTTAAAAATTTACATCCCTTTTCTAAGCACTGAATAAGTCACAGAACATTGTGTCTTCCTTTACGATAGTATGCCCCTGTTAGTTTAATTCTCTATTAATATACAGTAGAACCTGTTTAAGTGAGCCCCTTTGGAAAGTGACAACCTTAATAAAGTGACCACTTTTTATAAGAACCACTGTTAGGGACTTAACCACTTCACTCTAACCACTGGTAGGAATCATGCCCCTACCAAAAGTTGTCATGTATAGTGACCACCTGTCTATGATGACCATTGCAGTCCAGTCCCAAAGGTGGTCACTTTAGGCAGGTTCTACTGTACCGCCATTATACCTCGTGTTCATTAACAACAAATGCAATTAGAACGGGCCGTTAGCAATGTGTCAAATGGTGCATTGACCCAATCACTGAACGAATTTGATCGTTTATAATAGATGGGCCAAATCATTCATTGATTCATTGAGAAAAAAGATTCAGCGCACCAGTTCAGGTGGCTTTGCCTGGGATTACATAACCGCCTTCGGCGGCCACCTTTCTCAAATATCCCCGTTGTACCACCCGCCTCCTCCAACACAGACCTTGCTGTGGTAAAATATTCACCTAGCGTGCAGTTCATCTGGCTTCGACTCTAAACGGTGACGTAAAAATAAAAAAAAGGAACATTTGCAGACTAACTGATCACTATAGTCCGGGAGTTTGGTTACCTATGTGTAAAGAGGTAACTAACTCCCGGGCTATAGTGAGCAGGGAGTTGGTTACCTATGTGTAGAGAGGTTCGGACTCCTTGAGAAAATGTAGGTCCACTACGCAACGGTGACGTGGTTGTGGTAGCAAATTCGTCTGTTGTGTCATTAGGCCGGACCAGATTCCCGGTGACACCGTGAAACATGTGCCGTTTATCTCTCCACTGTATTCTAGAGTTTCTTTTACTTAGAATAGTCAAGGAGCTGATATCTAAAAAAATGTTTCGCTCTTCCGATGGTACATCTAAGGTTTAACACCACAGTTTAGTAGAATGGATTATATATGAACACTCTAGGTAGTATGTCATGTCAAATTCTGGTATCATTAATTTTACGGATGCCATTTTGTGTTGTGATCACGTGACTTCGGTCACGTTTAGGGGTCGTTGGCTTAAAATGTACATAACTCCGGTTAGAGAGTGGAGCGATTTAAAGAATATTGACACCAACTGAAAGGTAATGAAATACTCTACAGAAAAGGTTTTATTTACATTCTATGTAGATGCGTTGGTTTGGTTGTAACTGTAGATTTTAGCAACATATTCAACAATAAGAATTACAGTTATATGACTTTCTAAACTCAGCTTTTTGTTTTTAGCGTTCCTGAATTATTGAAGTAACAGCTATCCAAATCAAAATGGACACGTTACATATGGATGAGCCAACTGTTAGTCTTGTACCATCCCCTGAAAAACAAAAGAAATATACAAATTTTGATCAGTGCATCATATGTCAGACGAATATTCACGAAAGTTTACTAAAACTACGAGACAGTTCTTTGAAAATTCTGGTCTGCTTTGGAACTACGTCACGATGAAGCTTATCAGCGCTTAAAACTGCACCTACACCAACTCTTTGACCTTACCATTCAGTGACATTCAACAATCTATGAATCGTGCACTAGCAGACATAACCAAAGTTTAGTTACACGACGACAATCACTTGCTACATCGCAGGTAGATGCAGATGCTTCTAGTGTTAATGGATATAGTCAGTCGTCGATGGTCTCCCGATCTCAAGTAACAGGCACCGACTAGTAGAAGTGTTTGTTTTGCAAAAGGAAAACTCAGACGAAAATTAAGGAATTGGTAAATGCTAGTACATTTAAAGCTGGCAATGCAATCTACTGTGCCACTGATCAACAAAGGAGATAAAGAGATGCTGCTTCATGGATTTAACAAAGATTTAGTAGCTGCAGAAGCGAAGTATTATGCTATTATGATAATGACGCTATTATGATATGACATTATGTCAGCAAGACAAATCTTCAGTTTACTGGATTCAAAAAGGGATCACTGGAATCGACATATGCTTCAGCCTTTAAGTACTTATCTGGTCAGATAACGAAGGAAATTTTAGCCGGAAAGGCCTTCAATTTGGATGTGTTACTAATGATGTACAAGGAACGTTTAGAACAAAACGGATCAGTGCCCTTGTTAGCGACCGTGACTTATTTGGTCGTCTGGTGATTGCAGGAAGGTCAAAGGACCTCAATGTGAAAGAGTTTCTTAGCTATGAGCTCACCACAGTACCTTATTCCCTTGCTCACATGAATGGTAGTCTGAGGAAGACAACTAAAACTAAGCTGTTATCAGAAAAAGTTGTTAGAGAAAAAGGTGGACGTGAAAGCAAATCTTCCACCTGTCGTCAATAGAATAACAACAGCCCATTTGATTGATGCAATGGCGTCCATGCAAATCTTTAAGTGTGGCAGTTGTATGGATTTCGGTGATCTCGCAGCAAAGATTATGACGAAATCACTACCCCTTTTGGTCTTAATGGATGCATACGAGTCGATGTTGTTTTTGATCAATATAATGAACTGTCAATAAAAGCTGGAGAACGTGACCGAAGAGGAGTTTCCGCAGGGATAGAAGTCAGGATTAAATCACAAACTACACCAATCCCAAAACGGTGGTCGAAATACATTGCAAATCCTAAAATAAGGTGAATCTCTGTGAATTTCTGACTCGCACTTGGTGCAAAATGGCGCAAGAGAAGCTTCAGACGGGACAGCAGATAGTTATTGGTGGAGAATTCAGGAACGCGACAAGAACAGTACAGTTAACTAGAAGACACTGTGAGGATTTGTCGGCACTAGCATCCGATCATGAAGAAGCAGATACACGCCTATTTCTGCATGCTGCATATGCATCTAAGGAGCACAAAAGACTTGTGATTCAATCCCCTGACATAGATGTATCTGTATTATGCACTGCCCACTTCAGTGACATTAGATCTCAAGAATTGTGGTTTCGTACAGGCGTAAAAGATAAAGTGCAATACATTCCGATACATAAGCTGGCTGTTGATTTGGGTCTTAAAATATGCGATGCATTATTACTCTTATATGCATTGACTGGCTGTAACTTCATGAGCTCGTTCACACGAACTGGAAAGAAAAGACCCTTCAAAACGCTGTGTGACAATAAGCTGTATCAGAAAGGTGTTTGCAAGTTGGGGATGGATGTAACAGTCACTGCAGATACTATTTCAGCATGTGAATTATTTGTGTACAAGTTGCATACAAAAAGTGAGAAGGCCGGCCCCAAAACTAGTACTGCACGATACTTGTTATTCTGCCAGAATGGACAGAAAAATGAGCTACTACCTCCAACAGACAATCTGCTACAACACCTAAAGCGTGCAAATTAGCAATCCTACATCTGGAAGAAGGACATTAGTTTCAAGGCAAGATCTTCCACCACCTCAAGTACATGTCTGTACAATGGTGTTCGGAAATCTGTGCGGATGACAAAAGTGTCAGCACCAAACGGACTAACTGAACTTACAGTGTGCCATTGTCTCAAATCCTGTGGTGTGGGGACAGACTGCTCATGCGTGACGGAAAATCTTTCGTGTACGGAAGCATGTTCTTGTATGGCAAATGAAGAATGCCAAAATCCACACACACACACAGCTATACGAACGTTTTGATGATTCAGATAGAAACGTGGATGATATTTAAGAAGTTTCTGTAGTACAGTAAGAATGTAGGCCTACTGAAAGTGGTAAAATTTAACGTGAAAATGTGAATAAAATGCTTTCTGTAGATCATTTTATTATCTTTCATTTGGTGTGAATATTATTTAAATCGCTCCATTCTAACCGGAGTTATGCATATTTTAAGCCAACGACTCTCGAACATGATCGAAGTCACATGATCACAACACAAAATGGCGTCCATAAAATTAATAATACCAGAATTTGACGTGACATACTACTTAGGTTGTTCATATATAACCCATTCTATCAAAATGTGGTGTCAAACCTTAGATGTAGTGTGGGCTGTTTCAATTTCGGTTTTAGAGATCCTACAGATGTTTAGCTCCTTGACTAGAAGCAGATATTCCGATTCCTTGGAAAGCTTGAAGTCTTGGAGCAGCGAATCCTTTCCTACCCTTGAGCCATAAAAACTTAAACAAAGTGCAAGCAATTAGGTTACAAATGTGTAAAAACAACGTGATTCGGAAGTAGCGTTTGGCTGTTGGATCTATCCCAGATGAGGTGACAATTTTGGAGCGCAGCAAATGCAGTAGAACCTGCTTTAAATGACCACCTTTAGGACTAAACTGCAATGTTCACCATAGACAGGTTGTCACTATACATGACAGACTTTGGTATGGGTATGACCAAGTCCCTACCAGTTCTCTCTTATAAAAAGTGGTTACTTAATTCAGGTGGTCAATTTACCAAGGTGGACACTTTTCCAGGTTCAACTGTACAAGTAAAAACACATTGTGCTTGGATGCTTTAATCTATGAAAGCTTTGACTATTTTCAATCAAGATTCATAATTCGCAACAGAAGAAATAAAAATTATACAGTGATTGCAAGCAACTCAGAAAGATGTGAATTACGTATAGTGTGAATATCTAAAGAAAATAGGATAAGTAATACATGAATAAAACAAGTGATGAAAATGGAAAGCATTGTTTGAATTTGCTGATGACGGACAACTAAATTTTCTGAAGAAAGTGAAAAAAAATTTGATGATTAAGGACAATAAAATCTACGTGAGACAAAAAAAACGAAAATAAAAATGATGAACTAAACAAAATGATGTAAAAAAATTAAAAGAGCCAGGGAAAAAAACCCGTTAAAGACATTATCAGCACGTAAAATTCAAAAAGAAATTTCCCGCAAAATTGGCGTTGAATTTCTTCTTAATTATCAAATCTCGCCAACTGGGCAAAACTTACATAATTTCATGACAGAATTTTTTTAAAGAAATTTAAGTGACGGGGAAAATTATTACCACAATAATGTGCGCAATGATTTATACGGGTTAACTTCGATAAAAATATTTTCAAAGGCTAAAACATAAAAAAAGAGACCGAAAAAACGCCTTCGAAAACATGTGTACAGAACGGAGATGGGCAGCTAAAATGGTAATTATTTAATCGTTTACATGCCAATGTTCCAATAATGGAACATGGATTTTGATTTAATATTGTGCACATAAATAATATTTGAAATATTCCACTTTTTTGCGTATATATAAATGCCTCATGTGGTATTTTTTTTTACCTCAACTTTTAAATTCTAAACAAAGTATATTTTTTTAAATAATATTTAGAACTTTGTTCTTTTTTTCACACTTTTGCTTCTGTTTTAAATTTATTTTGCTAAAAATTCAAATTGGCAGAGAATTACAAAATATTCTATATGCATATAAAAATGTTCTAATATATAATACTATAATACTGATAATTCTTTATAGTTAAATATAACAATGATAGATAAGTTCGAAACTACATGTTACATTTTTTGGAACATTGGCGTTTCAAGGGTTCTTTGTAAAACGAGAACCCATTATATAGACACATGTTTTGTCTCTTCTTCTATGATGTCTCCTTTTATTTACAGTACCATTATCAAAGGCACCATGTGAGTATAGAGAAGTAACTAGGAAAATAAAGGAAGTAGGTAGAGAGTATCAAGGTCATGGAATGATTTTCTATTTCCCCTAATTTACAGTGCACTAGTTCACTTCGCCTGAATCGCAATCACAACAATTTGAACCATTTATTTTCGTGAGCTAGAAAGGGAAGGCATAGGTTTTAAATTTTCTGACAAATTTTTCAGAATGGCGAAAGGATTTCTGAAAATAGAAGCCGCCGTGGTATGTTTAGAAACACTTTCGGATTCAGATTTATCTGATGTTGATGTGTGTCAGCCACTTCCTGATGAATCAGGGGATATTACTGATGAAGAGGATATTGTAAAAGATTCCTTACGGCACATTATTCCAGGTGACGTGTGTGGAATGGTAGATGTAATTTGCAATAACAAAAATGACAGTTGCCAAGAAAATACGTTATGTGATGCAGGAATCAATTCTTCAAATAATGAAATCGGAAAAGCAAGCAAAAAATGCAAGTTGAACACTACAAAATTAATGCGGAGTGCGGAAAAAGGTAAAAAAGTAAGAGAAAACAAAAAATAACGGTTGGTGGAAACGATAAGTTAATTTTAAAGAACCAATTCAGTCAACAGCTACCGAAACAATTTTGCAGAAATTTCTAAATCTAGTGGATATGTCACCAATTTATTTTTAAAAATTTTGACTGGTGACTATATTGAACACCTGATACTGGTGACAAAGCTTTATGCGCTGCAAAAAGGAAAGCAATTGATATCATAAAAGAAGATATTTTGCAATTTTTTGGTCTCCTACTGCTAAGTGGATATCATTGCGTCCCCACTCAGGACATGTACTGGAGTACTGCAGAAGATGTATTTGTTCCTGTTGTTCCAGCTATCATGCTCCGCAATCGATTTAGAAAGATTAAAAAAAAATTCCATCTGATGGATAATAGCCAATTAAGAAAAGAAGACAAACTTGGAAAAGTAGCACCTATTTACAAAGGTTTATCTAAAAACCTTCAGCAATTGGAAATCAGATATGAAAAATTAAGCATCGATGAATCAATACCTTACTATGGTCGTCATACCTGCAAAATTTATTAGAGGAAAACCTATTAGATTTGGATTTAAGATATGGATGCTGTGTTCATCAAACAGATATCCATATACTATGGAAATTTATGCTAGAAAGAAAGAAGCCTCACCGGTTGTGCAATTGGGATCGAGAGTTGTGAACGATTTATTATCTGTTCTTGATCAAAATTCAAAGCATGATATATTTTCGATAATTTTTGACGTCATATGATTTAATTTCCCAGCTGTCAAAACGGGGAATATGAGCAACAGGAACAATCAGCGAATTTCGCACTGGCCACTGAAATCTAAGGGAGAACACGCTAAAGAAAGCAGAGGAAAATTTGACTATCGCTCTGACGGATCTGTGTATATGTGCAACTGGAATGATAATGCGGTAGTTACAGTAGCATCAAACTGTTATACACATGAGCCCATGGGAATTGTTAAAAGATATTCAAATGCGAACAAATGCAAAATTGATATTTGCCAACCTCACATTATCAGGAAATACAATGAAGAAATGAGAGGTGTTGATATTTTAGATAAACTTTTAAACAGTTACAGACCACAGCTACGAAGCAAGAAATGGTGGTGGGATCTATTCAGCAATTCTTTGAACATGACAGTTGTCGCAAGTTGGATTGTACATTCCGAGTTACATGAAATAAAAATGTCTCATTTAGACTTCCGAAGGCAAGTAACAATGAGTCTTCGATGACAGAAGGACCGTCTATCTATCCACCCTGTACCTTGTCGTCATGTGCCAAACGAGTCAAGAATATCGGATGGACATTATATTCTATCTACGACACAAGAGCGATGTACTGTATGCAAGAAAAATACAACGAAAAAATGTTTTCAGTGCGACAAATGAATTCATCAAAGCTATCGGTCCTAGCATTGAAATTAGAAATTAATTTGTTCATACCAATTGCCCTCCGAATGTTTAAAATCAGGTATGACATTTAATTATTATATTATAAAGTATAGTTATTATCTAAAATAAAAGAAATATAGCAATAAAAAATATTAAAGAATGTTTAAGTGAAAAACAAACTCTATTTTTTATGTTGGCAAATATATGTAGAAACTTCATGCAAAGCGCCAATGTTCCAAAAATGGAACATAGCTGAAACCCAAGAAAAAAATTTTTTTCGGAATTTTAAAATTTTATCATGTATAAATGCTCTAAAGAATTATAAAATCATAACCGTAAAAAGTTACATCAATGTAACATGCCCTTCTTAGTTCGGCGTTTAAACGGTTTAAAAGAATGCATACTTTAATGTGTGCAAGAATAATGAATCATTCCTTTAAGTGAATGATCATGCCCACTCTCAGTGGGTGGTATAATGAACCACTCAAAATTACCCGCTTTTCCTAAAGCGAACGAACCCGAAAACTAAGTCATGTAGAGAATAGAAATGACCCGAAGAATGCATTCTCTTTAAAGAATGGGAAAAGGAATACATTCCCAGAAAAGATTGGTACGGCCCATCCCTAGCATAAACGTTTCATAGAAATAATTTTCAAAAAAAAAAAAAAAGATTGACGTATAAATGCCGTCGATAAGAGTAATGTAGGTAGAGAGAATATTTTCCTTGAAGATCTATATGATAAGAATTTAAATTTTAAATTCTACTGCAGAGATGATCTTATCTTTTTACTCGTAATTTACTCTTATCGGCTATCTTTCACAATTCTATCTAAATTATCTCAATTTTATCTTATCCTCCTATCTCTTTTTTGATAACTCGCCATTATCCTCTTCCTTTATGCAAATCCTATATTTCCTCTAACTATGAAAGGTCATTTTAGATGAAGATGATAAATGTGTTCTTTACTTTTCAGTTAAAAGTTTTTGTATTTAAAGTTTGTATTTTTTTTAGAAAATGAACGTTTTCTCCAAAAATTCCAATTTTTT
>QLNU02015270.1:6063768-6074102 GCA_006491805.2 Dysdera silvatica | reverse complement strand
GTTGGCGTATGAAATGGCGTCTCCCAACCAACGATTTCTAACTCGTTTCAACATGCATAGTTTGCAGTTCCAGTACAAGAAACCTCCGAGAGTGCTCCCAATACAAACAAAGCCTTGATGCAGGAACTTCGTCGGTGGAACTCGCAAATTCCTGAAGATTTGACTTCTCCGGACTTTCTGATTGTAGATAACAATGTACAAGCATGCACAGAAGCAATGTCGGATGATAAAATTGTCAATCAAATATTGAACAAGAGTGCCGAAGAACGATCTGACGAAGACGAAGACTGTGCCGAGACCATCTCAAGCAGTGGTGGAGTGAAGTCGGGAAGAAGTTCCGATACTACATTTTCCCTCAGCCCGCCCTGTAACGCCTGTGGTAACGTTGGGAGGAGCTCCCAACGTTACCACAAATAACAGGGAACTTCGGCACTGGTTTCCCAGGGCTACTTAATTTGCGACTATACTCCTGATCTCAAGACTTATGATCAAGGAAAGCACAGAATGGCTGTGAAGTTGGTTTGCTTTTTTTTGAAGCAGAAAAAAATTCTGACACGCTTGCCAGCTGTGTGGAATCGTGTATTTTGCAGGTGTTGTTTTAAAACCAACAAAAATTACTGATTTTCTTTGAATGTATAACAAAGGGGAATCCAAACTGCATTTTTCCTTTTATAAGGCAATTCATATTTACGAACCTTCGATGTTGTGAATTTTTTATGGTCCCCACGAGTTCGTAAAAACGCGAGTTCACTGTATATACAATTTTGCAATAAACTGTGTAATTAATTAGAATTTTCATTATGTGTAATATAAAAAATATTAAATTATATTTATTTTATTTACAAATACGGCTGGATCTTTATGCATCTGCCTCATGTGTTTAGTTTGATCTACACGTAATGAATTAATGAAAAAACGAGGAATCATTTACTTGTCGTGTTTATATCCGGAGTCAGATCATTTGGTGCTGACGGGGCCGCTCAAATATACCCGCATTTGCTATTTTTTCTCACTTCCTGAACCTTTTGTTAAGCATTTTGCGCTTGCTGAGTTCTCCAGCTTAGCAAAGGCAAGTAGCGCTGCAAAAGCAGAAAACCGGAAACAAGAAAAAAGGAATCGAGACATAGCTTTGGCAAAAAGGAATCGATAGAGTTGTGTAATCGGCATTAAGGCCTGGATCAGGTGATGTGTTTTTGTAGGAGCCCTATTTTTCTTTCTGGGCTACTTAAGTTCTACGTCACCCCTGGAGCTATAATCTTCAGCTCTTTTCCTGCCCTCTGAAATTTTTAATTCTAATATGTTGCGAAGAGGATGATGGGGAAACCGGGTAAGAAGAGTAGGCTCTTTACGGCTTTTAAAAATCCCAAGACAAAAACACTTTATAAGAGATTGAAGGACTGAAGGACATAATAAAACGGATAATTCCAGCAGAAAATATGGAATAAAGAGTCGAATTCAAGCTTAGAAAAATGTCTGGAAACTGAAATTATATACCAAAAGACGGCGGAAAAAGTGGTTATAAAAGATAAATTGAAAATTTTAAATAAAAACTTTATGAAAACATATATATATTTATACGGATTTTGTAATTAAAATGAGAATTTGCTACAACCATCGTGGAAAATAAATAAATAAGTAAATAAAGATAGATAAGATAGGATAAGATGGGATGGATATGGGATTGAATTAGATTTAGATTAGATTAGATTAAGATTAGATTAGATAGATAGATAGATAGATAGATAGATAGATAGATAGATAGATAGATGGATGGATGGATGGATGGATGGATGGATGGATGGATGGATGGACGGACGGACGGACGGAGGGAGGGAGGGACTGACTGACTGACTGATTGATTGATTGATTGAAAATGAAATATTTAAATAAAAAAACTTATGAAAATATGGGAAGAGTATTCTGCACGTGTATTTTAGGCCGTTTAATATTCTATAACAACACTTCGCGAAAGATATCGTAAGCTGGAACCAAATCTACGATTTTGGGGTTGCTAATTTAACAAGCTTTTTTTTTATGGCTTTCATTATTTGGTTTCATCAGTTTGTCGAACTGGTTATATTAGTTTTTCTTTACAGCCGAACCGCGAGAAATTCTCCAGAAATTTGTTATTTTAGTTTTCTGATCATTTTTCATGAATATATATGTGTTTTATAACGAATATATTCTAAGGAAAATAATATTCAAGAACACGCCGAAAAGCTTAAACACAGAACGTTTAACTAACGTCTGTGCAGCAACTGCTAATACCTAAGCCGTGTATTCTTAAACGTGTTCATGATGTTTCTAGAATTTTCAGATATCCAAATATTTCAACGCCTGAGAAAGGGTATACCGCTAATTATGAGCGGTCATAAAAAGTGCGTACAAGCCGATTATGGCGCAGTATAGCCCAGATGCTCTTGCGCCATAAAAATCCAAACAAACAAACAAGCAAGCAAGCCTATTACAATAACATACGGTGTATTCTCTGTTATTAAAACTAAATGAAATAACATGATTGATTTCTTAGGAGTTCAACTTACAAATAAATTAAATTGGAATGGTCATATAAACAAAATAACTAATAAATATTTAAAGGTGTGAGAATTTTAAGAAAGATAATTAAAAACTTAACCTAAAAAATGAATACTGAACTTTACAGTTCTCATATTAATTGTTATCTAGTATATTGTAATTGCATTTGGGGTAATTTGGGTATTGTTGATAAAGATATTATAAAAAAATTTACAAAATAAATCGATTGAACTAATTAATAAAAATAATGGACTAGACTTTAAAAAATTTAATGAATTCTAATATATTGCAAATTGGACTGATTCATAATTAATTAAAATGTTTGAAAGGATGAGAGAAATAAACATACAGATCTTATAAAAATTCAATTAAACGAAAAAGAAGTAGATATCGAAACTATAACGAATTAATATTACCCAAAATAAGAACAGAATTGGGAAGATGCAACATAAATTACATAGGACCTAAATATTAGAATGGAATACCAGATGGGTTAAAAAAAAGTGAAATAATATAGTAAAATTTAAAATATAATGAAAGAATATTTGATACTCAATAATGTCTACCAATTTATGGATAATTATTGAAACAACTCACATAATAAGTACTTTACATATTCACGACCATTAGATGAGATCGTGTGGAGATGAAATATGTGGAAATAGCCTGGTGGAGGCATGTATTGATTGCTCGATTCTATATTTTGAACGTCTGAGGTCCTCAAGATTATTATATTCATTGTAGATATTTCCTTGAGACCTTTCTCTGCACGGTCTTTTAATGTCACAACGACTGTACAAAGAAGAATAAATAAAGTAATATTATTAGCAGGTTTCAATAGATATTGAACCCGCTATTGCTTTTGGCTTTCCTGTCTGCCTGTCTATACGCAATGAAAAGGGTAAGGTAAAGGTCTTCCGTAAATGCAATAATGATGGCTGTTGTTAACATTGAAAACCTACCGAGTTACTTGAGAATTAGAGAGTTGCGGATTAGAGAAATGCGAATTAGATGGTTGCTGATTAGATAGTTGCGGATTAGACAGTTTCGAATTAGACAGTTTCGAATTAGAGAGTTGCGGATTAAAGTGTTGCAGATTAGAGATTTGAGGATTAGGGAGTTGAAGACTAGACAGTTGGGGATTAGGGAGTTGTAGACTAGACAGTTGTGGATTCGGGAGTTTCGGATTAGAGAGCGGCAGATTAGAGAGTTGCGAATTAATGTTAATTGAAACCCGCTAAATTTAAATATCGACCTTAGGCGATTTTCTTTCACATGTTATTATTATTATCTGTTCCAATACTAGTGACCAATCAGCAAGAACGTATAGCAGCAAAGTGAATATATTGACATAAGGAGTGTATTTATACTCTTTATGATTATGCATAATTAAATATTCATACTTATAATAGCTTAATGTATACGCTTAAAAAAAATGAAAAAGTACTTACGAGCAAATTTGTTGGAATCGGGCCGTCATCTTATTACAAAAAAAAAAAGAATTGGCCTGGGTGCGGTCTCCAAAATGTTTAGAAGGACGAGGTTACATGACACTCTAATACAGTGGTTACTTCTGTCTCTGAGCTCACAAAACTGCATTAAATTAGGGGCCCCCCCTCTAAATGCATTTGGGGCCCCTGTGTCTAGTCATTTTTGTGGCCTCTTTTTTTTCTACACTAACATTTGAATTTCCAAATTTTTGCAATATGAAAATTATCTAAATAAACAGATTTTGGCGATATGGGACCCATGTTTGGACCAAGGCTTTAGGCCCGGTGGCTGTCGGCCCATCCATTGAAACGCCGCAAGATTGGATTTGCACTAATTGATGTTTACAATGCAATAAAATACAATACAACTCTATTTATTCTTCTCTGGCATAGTAAGTGTTAGCACAGAAGGAAAGAAGAATAAAAAAAAAATTAAAACATGACTGCACCAGGAAAGGTCCCAAGAAAATAGCGTTTAATATAAAATTTGCTTCAAAGAATCGTAAAATATATTTCGCATAATTTTGGTAATATTATTAAGTATTTTAGCAATATTTCTACATGTTCGATTATAATATATAATCTTAAAGTAGTGGTAGTTTGCGACCAGGGTGTGATTAAGGTTTGATGAGTCTCTGGACAAGCATTTTTCCAGTCCCCCCCCCCTTATAGTATTAATTAAGTCTGTGTAATTATAGTAAAACCAGAGTCGTAAGCCAGGTTGGGGCCATATGGAGTTAAGCCTCCCAGAATTGAGTCAAACCCCCGGGAAATATTTTTTGTCAAAAATTAAATATTGCGGAATTATATTTAAATTTTTTTTTGTTTTGTACGAAATTGTACATGACAATGGAAATTGTTCTTTAACGTTAAAAATGTATTCAAAATAGCTTTCTACCGTAGATTTTGTGTATATAACGTGTTTTTTTATATACGTTTGAATCTTCATATACTTTATAATAAGGATTGGGGAAATTATAGAGAGAAATTTATTTCTTAATGCAAAATTTACGTTAAGAAATTTATTTAGTAACGTTAAATATAGCCTGTTATATATTTAGCAATATTAAATATATTAATAAAATACATCAGAAGATTTACGAATTTTAAGCCCCCCTCTTTGCTTTCGGAGACCCCTTTATAACTTTCAGACCCCCTTGTAACAACCGTCTAGCTACGGGCCTGAGTAAAACACGTATCTAAAAAGGATCTTGGGACAAACGAAAATGCTCGCTATATCCGATCATTCTGTAAATTCGTGCTGGAATTTGTTTGTTTGTTTGTTTGTTTGTTTAGGTGTTTTATGGCGCAAGAGCATCTGGGCTATACTGCGCCAAACATGGTAAAATCAAAGACTGTAGTAACGTACTGGAATTCAAATTTTAATTTTGAAAATAAAGTCAGTACAGGTAAGGTATTTGCATGCAACATATATATACATGCAAGAGACTCTAAAATTTGCGAAAATTCGCGACGCGCGAAAATTATTGCTCTAGTGATAAGGTCTAATTAGAGCCACTAGAATTATTCTAGAACTATTCTAGATGCCTTGGTCTAATTGGCAACTATTTCGAAGTAGTGTTGAACCCTCATAGCTCCAGACTTCTCAAAAAAAGAGGGCTGCAGTCATTTGTTTCGTTTATCCACGCGATAATCCTACTTTCTTCGCGTCGCAATGCTGCAAAATGGGCCATCGCACACCATATAGACGGCCTAGCGTAAATTCCGAACCGTCGCACTTTTACACGTAACTAAACTTATTTAGAGTCAAACGTAGCCTAATAAACTCAGAAGCTATAATCGTAACCAATGAACTACTGTGACTCATAAGCAATCCCATAAACAAACTTATTAGTTAGTAATAATTAACTACAAATGAAAAACTTATCAGACTAAAAATCCAAAAATCGTAAATTTGTTCCAATATATTTCGGGAACGTTAATTTAATTACGATTTAATCTTTATCGATTTATTATAGTCATAGAACGATATTTTAATCTCCATCGATTAAATTGGATGCGTACATCTTACGTTAATCAACGGTCATATTATTTTACATGATTATTATATGGTTTTATAATCCCCTTTTATTTAAAACAAATATTTTTCCTTTATTTTTCGAGAATAATTTTTCTATTTTCCTTTTTTTTATATCCTTCTAGATTGTTGACATTACTTTCTAAGCTTGTTTTGCATTGTTTCTTACACTTTTTCGCTAAAATTATATTTTTTTTTGAAAATTTCGAATTTTTTATGAATTTTCTTTATCATGGAGCTTTTAAAACTGCTGTTTTCTCCCACTTTATCCATCATTCTCTTCGCATCATATTAAATTTAAAATTTGCCGGGAGACGTTAAAAAGACGAAACCTATAACCCTAGGGAATGGAAGACTTAAGTTTCCGAGAAGAAGGGGGATTCTTACGAAAACATGTCGCCTGATCCAGGTCCTAATACCAACCATACAACCTCATCAATTCTTTTTTGCAAGCTGCACCTCTCTTTTTTTTTTCTTTTTTTGCAAGCGCTATTTGCTTTCACTAAGTTGAGGGTACTCAGCAAGCGCAAAATGCTCGACGAAAGAGCCCTGGGCTTGAGAAGCACGGAAAAAGGTAAATATAGATAGTACCGAGAATTATCATCCCTGAATATTCCAGTTTCCAACGCAAACGTAAAAAATACACGGTCTTTCATATCTTCTACGTTCAGTTAATTATTCACAGTCCATGCGACACTCATAAATACCCAGTCTTTGATAGTAATCCTTGAGCGGGAAGACGAAACATTGTTCAATATTTTTGCTTCGTTCACAAATTTTTCCAAAAGTTTTGTGCAAATTCGAGCGGTGTTTCATGCAAATAATATTCCCGGCTTGGTATTTTCTAAAATAATAAGGTCCTACTTTTTTATGTTCTTCCTTTCAACTTTCTTATGTCCTTTTTTTCTAACCTTTTCTATGTCCTTCTTTCTAACCTTTTCTATATCCTTCTTTTTAACCTTTCCTATGTCCTTTTTCCAAACTTTTCCTTTATCCTTTTTTCTAACCTTTCCCATGTCCTTTTTACTAACATTTTCTGTGTCCTTCGTTCTAACCTTTCCTATGTCCTTCTTTCTAATCTTTTCTATATTCTTCTAACTTTTTCTATGTCCTTCTGTCTAACCTTTTTTAGGTCCCTCTCTATAACGTTTTCTTTGTCCTTCTTTCTAACTTTCTGAATTTCTTATATCCGCTTTTCTAATTTTTTTTATATTCTTCTATCTGCTTGTCATACATTTGTTCACTTTTATGCCCATCTTAATAGCTTTACTGCATCCGTTTCATTCTTTTTAAGATTTGAGCACTTTTTGCTAAAATTACGGATCTCACTCTCCTTTTGTATTTTATTTTATCCTGATTCATGTTTCGAAATTTACATTAAACTTTATGTTCCAAATGCGGAATTTAATCTTTTCCAATTATTTTAAATAGCATATTAGTGAAATTTTTCATTGTTTAAAAAGTCATTTAACTATCTTCCTATGGTGCAAAACAATATTTTTTTATTAAATAAAACTGAAGATATAAGGAGTTTAATCTTTAAAATTACCGTATCTAATGGGTTTTTTTAGTTAAAAGATGTTTTATAATCCAGTAGCTTCTATAATTCTAAAGTAGTTAGTAATATAATGTACATGTATATTATATAAATAACCATATAAGTAACAGTGCTTGCTATAATGTTAAAAAATATATCTAAAATGAAGAATATTTTATCTTGAAATATATCAGCCGTAGCACAGTTTTGGCACTTCAAACAATTCGTCTATTACAGAAATGATATTACGCCCATCCGAAATATAACAAAATGAGTTCAAAAAATACTCTTCAATCCAGTTCCCAACGCTTTCCTCTTTCAACTGAAAATCCACGAATATTTTTCCTTAGAAGGCACTTAAAATAAATCTTTCGTACTCTTGAGACCGTAACTCACAATTTCAATCATACCTTTTTTTCAGTTACATACGTGTTCAAATATAAAGCCATTTTGAAAATACTACATTATGGGTATATCTAGTTTGAAAAGCCTTCTAGTGAAAGTAAAATTTATTTATATAGCTGCCTATGATACGTAAACCCTTTTATTCTGCCTCCTTATTTCGTGTATTAAATATATTAATTACATATTTAGTATATATATTAAATATATAATTTATATATTTAATTATATAAATTTATAGAATGCTTTCGAACATGTCATAGTACAGTGTGGCAACTACCGTTATATTACATTATCAATGTATTTAGTTATCTGTTTATTTTATTATCATTATTATATGATTGTTTATATTATTCTAATTACTAAAAATAAAAGAACGTTATCAAAATAAATATCTTTATTATTATCGATACATTTAAATATTGGTTCAATTGCGTGATTATCAGAATAACTACCTCATTTATCATTATGGTATGCAGTAAAATCTTTGATTTTCTGAGTAAAATTATTGATGATGTTCTTTTCTGGCTTTTCTCACACAAAATTGCCAGTTCAAGGCAATTGTGTGTTCTGTAGTAGCCAGTTAGGCAACCATTTGTAAAGATAATAATGACCTGACCTATGCTGTTAAAAAATCTAGCTATTATTCCATAAATTGCTGAACTGGCAATCGTTTCCACATCGATTTTCCCATTTCCCTTCTGTCAGCAGAACGGATGGTTAACGTTCCATTAGGTTCAAAATGACACTAACAAGGAAAATTTGTCCCTAACTTTACATGCAAATAAGGCCCATTCAGCGACATATAGCGCCACTAAAATCAATAAAGCAGAGCAAATATCCCTAAAAATCGTCAATATTTTGCAAACGATAAGCAATATACTCGGTAAAAATGCGACGCTTCCAATCAGTAGTCATTAGCAAAAACTTCATAATTTCCGAAATAATTAAATTTGCCGGAAAACAAAATACATTAAAATCTTTCTCCAACTCGAAAATAAAATAAACCGTCCTTTAAAAACTAAGTCGCCATAAAAATGCGCTTAATGTTTGATAATAAAAAATGTATGGCCAATGCATACGACGCTAAATCTATCGTTTGCGTTTTGCCAAATCATAGTTAGTGAATCTGAAAACGTTAATTTCGCTAATTAATGGCTCCAAAAAAGCGTTTAGGGATTAAATGAACCAACCATGTGCGAAACGTTTCTCTTCTATTAAAAGCCGAAAGATGACGTTGAAAGAAAACCGCGGTTTTTCATATTTTCCAAAGAGCGCAAAAAAATACATTAATCTAACTACGAGTCCACTAACTGACGTTTCTTTCCAGTTCATCGCCAAACGCAGGTTAGAATTGCAAAGGATCTGTCAAAGTAGAAAATTCGAACGCCAACGTCAACTGTAAAAAGCGAATCAAGAGTATAGTGAAAAAAAACTATGTACACGTTGCCAATTCCCGAATATAAAATGTTAACCTTTTTTTATCGGTAAGAGCCGGTTGTTATGCCTTGTCGATTTCATAGTCAATTGCGTTAAACTCTTGACACTTTGTTTTTGTGCCATGCTTGTATTTTTTTTAATAAATAAAGCTGAAAGTGATTAGTTGAATTCACAATTACGCATGTCGTTTTTGCAGTTGATGCTTATTCCTGAATGCGACTAATTCATAAAAAAAATTGAAGTCAAACAAAGAAATATAATTAAACCTTGAAAAATGTATCGGAAAGTGTAATTAAATAAATCAGTATTGATTAATCAATCAATGAATGGATTTATTAATATATGAATTGACAGACGTGAACGGATTTATTGATTAGTTAATAAAGGGTTTGATTGATTTTCTAAGGAGTGAATTGACTGACTCGTTAATGGGTGAATTGACTGATTCGTTCATGAGTGAATTGATAGATTTGCTAATAAGTAAGTGAATTGGACATCGATTAATATGCAAAATTATTGATTGTTCTATTGGTCGACAGATCCTGGTTGATTGATTCAAAAATTGATTAATTGGTTTATTGTCCAGTTGAACCGTTAACTAATCGATTCAAACTAAAAAAATATTATTGTTTACAAAACTGAATCAATATATAATTCATATTTGTACAAATCATTTGTGTATTTAATTTTAAGTTAAGTTTACAGGGAAAACTTTTCCTGAATATGTAACCACGCTTCAGTTATTGTAGAATTCAAACAGCTTTGTAAGTTCAAAAGCTGGAGTGGTCTTAGCAGCAAAACAATATATCTTATAACAAACAGTTATTTCGACACTGGCGTAAGGTTTAAAAACACGACGTTTCGGGAGCCAACTGCTCCCTTTGTCAAGTGA
>QLNU02015270.1:6037447-6063668 GCA_006491805.2 Dysdera silvatica | reverse complement strand
GTCATTTAAAGGGAACATATCTATATATATATAATGCTTTACAACAAAACCTTTTTAATTGGACACCTCAAACATTTAGACACTTCTCTGAGCGGATCTTCTTCGATCTTCTTCTGATCTTCTTCGGATTGTGGACACTTTTTCTTGTTTTGTAAAACAATATTTCCCATTTTATGTATACCGATCAAATGTACAAATAAAGCATTTTATGTCCCTGTAGCATTCATCAATCTTCCTATCAGTTAACTTTGCTATTTGTCCAACTCTCCATTTATTTATATAGCCACCCACTTAACTAGGCACCTAATCATCTGTCCACTCTTTACATCCAACCATCTGTCATTCATCAATCCAATTATACATTTATCATCATGCATATCTGCATCTGCCAACTTCCATAACCTGTCTGCATCCCGCCTATCGATGGCTAGGTATAATATGTCTGCAATGGCCTTGTCCCTTCCGTGTAATCATGCATCGAACTCAAATTAATCCAATTAATTTAGTTAAATACGCCTAATAAGCCAGAACTTGTCAGTTACATCAGTGATAATACTGTCTTGCCCTTGACAGATGGGAATGTGGTCTTTCTCACATTACAAAATTGCATCTTGCGGGCCACTGTTATTATTCTATTTGGAGCATCTTTCCGGAAATTGGCCATTCACGCGTAATAAAAGATAACAAAAGATGCTTTTTCAGTGACGATAAAAATGCGCCATGAAAAATATAAATCTTACATGAAAAAATTATTCGTTGGAACTTTATTCAGGCAGAATTGGATTTCTGCCTTAAATTTATGAAGATTACTTACTCTAACCCAGTATTCGTATTTTCATTTTGAGAGCAAGGCCACAGTTTCTTGAATATCTTCGTTAGATGGAGGAAGAGGGCGAAAAGTTTTCTTATCAGAAATTCGCGAAAAGAGTTACCAGTCTTCTGAATGGAGATAGATCAAATTCCAAACCTTGAAACTCGGATGATTTTTAAAAAGCAGGGGTCTCGAAATCCAGGGCGGGTATTGAAGCCGTAGGTCTGATAAGGGGTTCCGACCAAACCCTTGGGCCTGGATGCTTTTATCACAAGTTCCACGCACCCGGTCCTCTACCCTGGAGGATTTTCCGATCCCAGAACTCTCGATCCCAGAAGACCCTTCAAAAACTGCGGCCGGATCAGAGATAAGCCTTGGCGGAAATGATGGTATTTTACGTCAAAGTCTAACCTTCAGATGTACGAGGAATGTTACCTCACTTGGGAAAACAGATTGTTTGGCTATTAGCAGATGACGAATGCGCATCCCTTGCTACTTCTATTTCAACTCCATACTCCACAACAGTACTATCCAAAATATAATACCTGTACAACGGAAGTATGCGGGGGAAAATAATCCAGCAAAATTATTCTCTTTTTAGTTTAGCGTTATTATTTTTAGTTTAATGCGAAAATAGTAAGTTTAGGATAAATAATCTTACTCGTAGATGGGGATGTTAAAGAAGGACAACCATCAACTATTTCTTGCAACTTTGGACGGGCTGTCAACTTAAACGAAACCGTCCTTCGAATGATTATCCATCGGTTTTATTATCTGTTTTCATTAACTTACTGCCTGGAAAGTTATATATTTCTGATCCATCTTCATTGTTTACATTTATTTTTCTGATATTTTTTATTATATACGTCTGTTTTTTGGTACTTCATCAATATGTACGTTCATTTTTCTGGTACTTGGTCTATATTTACGAATATGTTTCTGGTTCTTCATTAATTTATGAGTCTGTTTTTCTGGCGCTTCGTTAATGTCAATGTTTATTTTTTTATTACTTCGTTTATACTAATTTCGATTTTTCTAGTACTTTATTTATATTAACGTACTTTTTCTAGTACTTTCTTTATATTACCTTTTATTTTTCTAGCACTCCTTTTTAAATTGACGCTTATTTTTCTTGTACTTCATCATTACACTGATATATATTTCTTTTACTTCATCAGTAATTACGTTTATTTGTCATAAACTTCATTAATAATTGCGTTTATTTTTCTGGTATTCTGTTAATATCTATGTATATTTTAATTACTCTGTTTATATTACAGTTCATTTTTCTGAGACTTTATTATATACGTTTATTTTTCTGGGAGTTGTCAATATTTAAATTTATTTTAGTATATCTTATTAAAAAAAGACCTCTTCTTATCTATCTATAAGCTGACAACAATCAATTTATTTCACTTCACACATTAGATGCAAATTTCTTGATACTTTTGTCTAAATTCCCTTTAAATATAATTATTCAAAGTGTCCATATGCTGCCGAATAAACCTTCATCTCTAACTTCTTAGTGTACTAAACAAATATTTAGTCATCCTATTATATACTTGTAATTTGAGTATATCTTGACAATAATATACACACACAGTAATCCTGCGCATGTTACTTGCTTTAAATTTCGAAATTACACTAACAAAATAGTTTTCATAAAAGTATAATGAAATCCGAACACCATTTCATTACTCTCTAAAGTTAATATCTCTAAGAATTCTCGAAATTCAATCGCGCCCTATAAACACTCTAGCTTGGCTCTCGAAAACTCTCTAAATTTAATATGCAAAGCTCTTCCGTCCTATCAGTGCAATCACGTGGAAATTATGTACAAGTATGAAAGGAACAAATATATTGAAATCAGAGCCGACGAGAGGGAGCAGTAGGGCTTCATCTCGGTGGCCCGGATTAAGTTTAGGGGCCCGTACTGGCAATGACCTATGCTGTGGGGGAGCCCGGCCCATGGGGACGGGTCATGGGGTCCCCGTCGAAGTGAGCCTGGGGGTGCGCGTTGGCTCACGGGGCCTCTGATTAAAATATATTATACAGATGATAAAATATGTTATACAATGAACCCTGTTTGTAACGCCACTCTATGGACCGAGGAAAAGGCATCGTTGTAGACAGTCTCGTATCATAGACAGAGTTAAACCTAATGGAAGGACTCTCAGACTTTTCTTCGGCGTGTCTTTTCGTCCTACCAGAGTGTTTGGCGTACCCCCTGAAAGGAATACGACATAAAATGTATGGCTGCCATAGAATAGATAACAGACAAGTAGTATTTCTTTATAATTTAGTCAATACATAGTTACGCATTTAATGAGATGGATGAGCTTGGCTCTTTTCAATAAGTAAATCAATTCTGGGAACCTTTTCAGAGAGAGATACATAAGCATACCATTTTAAATTGAAAGTTTGGCGCGGTATTTGGTTTCGATGATACACATCGTTGAAAAACCTTCTTCGTAACTTCTTGCGTTCCCCCTTGATTTTCTCTCGCGTACGCCACAGTACGCTCACCCTAGTTTGAGAACCCTTATATAATACATTCTATATCCTTTGAGACAGGGGAAAGTATTATAGACAAGTTATACTCAAAATGAGTATTTTTAGAGAGAAGGTTTCACTCTGCATAATTTAGATGAAAAATATGCACAAGTTCAATTTGTAAATTTTATACATGCACCTTTATTATTAAATTCCTAGAAAAAAAATTATTTTAATGGCAAATTATGCTTTTAATAAATATTTACTAATTGGAAAAAATTTGTATATTCCGAGCAAAATCATTATAGTATATTTGTAATTATTATTTTCTAAATCGCAAACATTGTAACATAAGCATCGTTATTCTGCTTTTATTAATTTATTAATAAAGTGAAATATGTACATAAAGGTATTTTTCGAAGTACCGACCAGAGGCGGTTCTTTCAGAAGAGCTATGTAGCTACAGAACTCCATCTAATTTATTTAAAAAATTATAATTTTATTTATTCAACTCATTTCACTTTTCTCTGGCTTGATTATTCGTAACTTCTTAAAGGAAGATTAATTAATACCCTCAAGTACTGTGGAAAAAATCAACTTCCCCATCAGAAAAGAGCTTGCCGCTATTTGTTTTGGCACGGTAGCCGATCATTCCAGCTAGGAGGGATAGCGGCAGTAACGACACAACCAACACTTATGTCTACGTGGAGCTGCAAACATTTCAGAGCTGGCCTATTCAAGAAGGCTTTACTGGTACTACACGTTAGAGTTTCCGTAGATTTTAAGTCTGTTTTTGTGTCATTTCAAACATTTTGTTGAGGTTGCCTTTTGCTTTAGGGTGCACAGAAGGTTTATAAGGCTACAACTCCATTAAATCAACTAAAAGGCTACAACTCCATTAAATCAACTAAAAAGCTACAACTCCATTAAATCAACTAAAAGGCTGCAACTCCATTAAATCAACTAAAAGGCTACAACTCCATTAAATCAACTAAAAGGCTACAACTCCATTAAATCAACTAAAAAGGCTGCAACTCCATTAAATCAACCAAATGCTACAACTCCATTAAATCAATTAAAAGGCTACAACTCCATTAAATCAACCAAAAGGCTACAACTCCATTAAATCAACTAAAAGGCTACAACTCCATTAAATCAACTAAAAAGCTACAACTCCATTAAATCAACTAAAAGGCTAAAACTCCACATAATATAGTTATATATACACAACTGCATCACACTGGGGGCTACGACATCCATCGACCCCCTTTTGCAAATGCCAGTGCTTGTTTGATTTCCTTCGCGGAGTGAACTACTCTTGAACTGTACGTTGTTAAACTGGAACATTTAACCAGTACAGTAAAACCCCGATTATCTGAAACAAAAGAAGGAGCCCAACTTCGAATAAGCGAAGTTCCTTTAATCCGGAAATTCAGTTTTTAGTATAAAGACACAAAGGAACTATGAAATTTATTCGAAACACACCTTTAATCACATATTACTAAAACACTATATTTGTAATTGAAAGTGTCATAAAGTGTACGTATGATTTAAACATGATATTAATTACTTTGAAAATAGCCAATATCTTTGTATATATTCGATATACACAAAGCGTTGTGTGTGTCCGTGATCTAACATTTGTACTAATTCCCTTTTCAAGCCTGGAGTGGATAAAAAATAAATATGAGCGTTTTTGCCAAAAAACATTGAACTAGTGTTCACTTAACAAACTGATAATGCAGTCTAACCTCGATTTAACGATTTTCACAGGACTAGTGAAAATAATTGTTCAATCGAGGAATTCGTTAAATCGGGGGAACACATTATCGGAACCAATGACGCGCCCACGGGGAGGGATATGGGTTGCGAGCCCTTCCTTGGGCATAAAATTTATATGTAAAATACGTTAAAAATATTATTTTAAAACTATTCTATTTACTGTAAAATTACTATTGCAACTATTGGATTAAAAAAAAAAAAATTTTTTTTTTTTTTTACATTTTCGGACTTTCCCCAAGCAAAATACCTGGATGCTTTATTGATTGGAACTGAAATAAAAAAAAATTATTGAAAATAAAAATGCTTACCAGCGTTCTGAAGAATACGTGTTAATTTTAATAAACGTAAGATATAAATATGCACGTAGTTACTACTTCAAAGAGAAATCTTTGACTGACGTTTGCTTTGATTTTTCTTGGGAGTTGGCATTTAACATTGCCTTTTCGATTTTTTCAAATGCATCGACAAGATCATTGTTGACGTCAAAACGCAGTAAATTCTTTACACACTGTAAACTAGCCATCACTTCAATTGAGTGAACTCAATTGAAGTTGATTTTCTGACAATGTTTGACTTTCTGACTACAATTCTAGGCGCAGCTACAATCTAATGTTACTGCTAAATCGAGAAAAAAAAATGTTAACTCTAGGCAAATATGACAGTAGACTCAATGTCGCTCAGTCTGAACCAATAAAAACTTTCGTTAAATCGAGGAAATTGTTACATCGGGTATCGTTGAATCGAGGAAATCATTACATCGGATATCGTTAAATCGAGGAAATCGTTACACCGGGTATCGTTAAATCGAAGTTTAACTGTAACTGAAAGAATAGTATATGCCAGACAATGTCTGTTAAGCGAAATTCGGATAACTGGTGTTCTACTGCATGTAATTTTTATATTTTTATATGTTAAGATAAGAATAAAATTTAGTTTAATATAAGATAAATTTGTGTCACTTATATGTTTCCAACTCAGAAGTCGACACTGTTCCAAACAGATATATATCATGCATCAGGTTCAGCTTCGTTCATAGCGATAAACTGCCTAATAAGATACCTTGTTTTTGAGTATTTAAAGCATCGTCATAAATAGATATCGCTATATTACGATCAGGTTACTTAATGTAATTGCGTTGCATATATATATATAATTGAACTATTCTGAAAATAACTATAGTAAATAATAGTTAATTTTTAATATATCTTTAACCAACTTAAGCTAAAGATTACTTGTAACCTCCGTGGTGACGAATGCTGTTTAAGGGGAGCATAATGCGCACCAAAGGGGACAACAGTTTCTCCCCCTAGCGGAGAATGAGAAAAAGATTTTTACTTCAATTTTTTCTTTGTTATTCATTAATCACGAGCCTCCACTTATTAGTTTCCAATGTATGATCATTTCATGGTAAATAATTCGGTTCGAATGCGGAAATTAAGGCAGACACTCTACCTTACTCTTTTTCCTTTGTTAGATTGATTTCTGTATGCATTTCTTTGGCGCCAAATATCCCTAAATATCGATTACTGAAAAATTAATCAAGCTGCGATAGATGTTGCGATAAAAACTGTATCGATAATAAATCATATCTCATTAATTCCAGCGCTAAGAAAAACCAATAATTGGATCATTCCGCTTCCCCCGTTATACTTGCTGCACAGTCTTCTTTTTTTTTTTTTCTTTGGATTTTTTTGGAAAACATTTTCTATCTAAAGTGTTTTTTAAATTACTTTTGCATCGACTGCAGGCCAGATATTTTAAGGCAATTATATTTAGACGATCTACCTTGATGTCCTGCATTGATATCAGGTTCCTCGATTGCATAGTATTTTGCGAAATTCCCCAAGTTCAATTTTAATTAATGTTTAACTTAGTATTAAATCATCTAACAATATATAAAAATAAAATTTTATACTTCTATTTTACGGAAATGTTGTTTTGGATAGTTTCGAGAGAGTGTCATGAATACTGAAAATATCATCGGCGCTCAAAAAAAAAATTGCGACTACAGCGCCACATGGTGGTGAGCCAGTGAATATATTTCAACTGGAGTGTAACAAGGATGTCGATTGGATGATTGGTGGAACGCCCCCTGGTGGTGAAGAGGATCATTGGAAGGTGGCTCGGTGCACACTCCACGATGATCAGCCTGGTGACACATGAAGCGTCATCTACTGACTATTTGGTTAGTGGATGGAACGCTGTCTGATGTATGAATGGGGTATCATCTGATAATAAACTATTCTTGTTGACTGAAGTGCCGCATAGTATCCGATAGAATATGCAGATAGCAGACAGATTAAATAATGGACTTGTAGAACTTCCCCATATAAATTGTGTGACGTTGCTGAAACCTAGTAGTATCCATAAACAAATTCTAAACTGGAACCCCCGAGAAAAGAGAAAACGATGTAGACCAAAAAACATATGAAGGAGAATCAGGGCTGCAACTAGACTGGGGATATAGGGGATAAGCCCCTTGGAAATGTAGTCACCCCTCCCCCCACCGGAAAATTCCTTTCTCAAAATCAAATATTGTAGAATTTTATTTTAAATTTTTTATTTTGTACGAAATTGTACATAACAATGGAAATTGTTCTTTGACGTTAAAAATGTATTCGAAATAGTCTTCTACGATGAATTTTGTAAATATAACGTTTCTTACAGATTTTTGTGTCTTCATGTACTTTGTAATAATGACGGGGAAATTTTTAGAGAGGTATACTAAAATTTATAAGTTTTCAATGCAAAATTTACATTAAGAAATTTATTTATTAACGTTAAATATATTAGTCTGCTTATATATTTAGTATTATTAAATATATTAATAAAATATATCAAAACATTTACGAATTTTAAGCCCACTATGACTTTATGAGCGCCCCTGTAGCTTTCAGTACCCCTCCCTCCAGGTAATATGCGTCTAACTAGGAACCTGGGGGTTACTGTACAAAATACAATTATAGAAATTGACAGAAAAATCACCCACATATGTAGGGAGATCCGAAGACTATTTGAAAAAAATCAAAGCAGAAAGCGATCCTATCTGAAGATCTTGCTATCTCATAGGGCGTAAGGAAGCAAAGGCTGGTCAACGTCTCCACCCTATAAATACATGCAAACTTCTAATGTCATATTTTATAAATATTAAGTGAAATTTAACAAAGAATTATGATTGTTAGTGAAGATCACAACCAAGTGTACATTTGGTGACTACTATTATACAGAGTGTTCGGAAAGTCTCAATTCACTTAACGGCGCTCAAGGCTTCGGTTACACAAAATGGTGAAAATGACCAAATACGGATACAGGGTGCCATCACGCAGTACATTTACGAGATTCCATCATAATAACTAGGCAATGTGCCGCATAACATTGTGATGCGTGTCCAGGTATGCATGCTTGGGTGCTCACGGGGGTCATTTTCAATATTTCCTATAGCCAATATCTTATGCACCAATAAGTGAAAGACTTTCCAAACACCCTGTATTGTACATTTACTTCCATTATACATGCGATGTTCAATAGTAGTGTTTAGTATTGTTTTATGTTATATGAATTCTTATTCGGCTAATTAAATATATACAAAAAAATTTTAATTGGAAATTCCTTGATAAATGTCTTTAAAAAAAGCTAAATTCCTTATTTTGCTCCATGTACAATAATACATTGCAAAATAAATATACGATATACACGATATACTTAATGTTATTATACGATCTGAATACTTTTCTATTTAAAAGCGTGTTTCTTTGACAAACTGCTAAAAAAATAATCGCCGTAATATCCCCACGTAAGAAATTACAAAAGTTTAGTTAAGGAATTACAGAATGAAGTACAAAAATATCAGATTAGTTATAGAATTGACAAATTTTTACTACAAGCATGTGCTTGTGTTTCAAACTTCAGCGAATGTGATTTCAAGTTTGGCTGCATGAAGAAAGAACTGTTTGTTAAAATGAACGTTTAAGAAAAGAGCTTTGCCCCTATATATCGGCTTCTCCGTCACAGCTATGTTGTGACGGAAGAGCATCTTTTCAGGGGCAAAAAGATGCCTTGGCCACATGAACTCCAGGCGCAGTATAAAACGGATCGATTTCCGATATTGTTTCTTTAGAAGCAACGCCTCCTCATCGATTTTGCATAATCCGTATGTTTTCTTTTTGCATGAGTAAATGAAATTATTTAATTAAGTCCTTTAAGAAAAGAAAAAAGCTAATGTAGCAGAGAGGAATAAAGGGGTTGGTTGCCTAATGCACGAAAGAAAAAATTTAAAATTTTTCCTGTGAATATGCATATCTGCTTTGATTTTGAAAAAATGCATGATATAAAAGATAATATCTTTCAATTATTTGTAAATTACATCCGATAATTTATGTGTTCTTAATTAATTAATAAACGTTTGGAATCTCTCCGAAGTAGTTTTGAAACGCGTTATTTATTTCAATAGCAAATGCATTACTTACGTCCATTATTTACACAAGATACTGCCTGACAATATTATATAATCATTGCTATCTAACTCATTCATCATTATATTTAGCTATATATGCGAAAAATATAATGGTTTGAAAAATATAATTGATGAATTCTCTTAGTAACTGTAAGCTAGAAGCTAACTTCAAGGATGTTTAAGTAATGCTAAATTATTATCAATATTTTTGTCATTTTTATAACCCGTATTTCTAAATATATTAAACAGACTATTTAGATGTGTATTTATATTTTCGATTTCATAATTTTGTTTAAAAATAATTACAAAATAATGGTGTATTGGGAAATTGCTGCTTATATTTAAGAATTTTGTATAGAATTACATCTGTATTTTCAAGTAAATGTTCTTTCATGTTCATTCTCTTCTTTTTAGCTTTAAATGTACTTAATGATCTTTGTCTCACGCCCATGCTATGCTGAATTATGCTATGCATTGCATTGCATTGAATCATGCTATGCATTGATTTTGGTACAAACACCGAAGCTATGTTGTAGATTGCGCTCTCCGCCTGCGGGAAGGTGGCATCACTTGTGAGGATGCTTAAATTTCCTATTGATATGTAGTTCCACTTCCTACTCATCTAGCTATCGCAATAAGTTGCTTAAGGCCAATTCCTCTAAAATTCTGTCATCATACTATATGTGCCCGACTGTACTTAAAGAGTTCTCCATTCTGCCGTAGGTAAATAATAGTTTTCGATCACTGAAGTTAAGCATCTGACTGTAGAGTCCGTTTTCAGAGAAGTAGCTTATCCTTGTACAGATTTTGGGCAGTGGGATTAAGGATCGGCTGGTGTAGTGAACTTAGGCCACCTCGCCTAAGATGCTATTTTCATATATATATAATATCACTCAGCTCAGAGGATTCACCATCCTGCAAGAGACACATTATGGTTATTGGCGATGATGATATTTAAGAATGCCTAAATTTATATAAAATCATTGTGGATCGCAATTTATTTGTTACTTGTTGTAGAAGAAACGCAGAAAGTGTCAATATATAAAAGGTAAGGTAGATTATTTCTGCCCTAAATTATAAAACATTGTCTAAATTTTGGTGTAAAATATTCTGCCTTTTTCTTTTAATATTATTTAGAAGAACATCTAGATTTTAACTGATGAACAAATGATTGAAAAAGACAAGAAATAAGGCAGGAATGTGGAGAAAATTGAGAAGACAGGTATATAAATAATCAGATATATCACCGTCTTTATATATATGCGATATTCCATCATCCTGACGTGGTACGCCCATGATAAAAGGGCACATATCAGAAGAAGTGGAGGAGGAGGAGGAGGATGAAAAAAAAGAACAGATTTGAAATCGTAAAGGGCAGGAAATCCTCATCTTGGGGTCAAATCTCGGGGATTCTTCGGATGTATTCTGTATTTTATTTTTTTTTTTAAGTTGGGATTTAAAAAGAATTTCCTTGGTCCTCTGCGCTGTGTCGAGGCCAATCCCTTTTCGCTCTCAAATCCCCCCAAGCTGAAATTTTTCTCTTGGCGTCTTGAAATATTTATAGGATTTTTCAAAGTTGGGTCCGAAAAGCGAGCCTCCCCTCTTCTTTCGTGTCGCATTCACCTAAGTCGCTGGACCATTAATCAATGGCACGTCACCTTCAACCGGTCAGCCTCCTCCACAAAACATCGTGGCTTTGATTTCGTCCTTCCGCGCCTAGCGACCTCCTCCCCCGATGTCAAGTTAGGAAATGATGGCCTCCTGAGCTGAAAAGGCAAGAAAAAGTACTTCAAGCTCTCCCGTGTGGTGATATTTGCTTTGGATTTTTTGCCTCGAACTCTCGATCTCTAATCCTCTTCACCTCCCGTTTCGGTTCTTCTCTTTGCTCGAAAAGTTTTGGGAAATAGAAATTCGGTTTTATTCGATGCGAGTTGATGTTATTCGACTCTCTTGGAATACACTTTCTTGAAGTTTGAAACCTAAACTTTAAGCAAAACTTTCCTTAAACCGACAACGATTTTATAGGTCTATTTTCTTACGTACTTAAAACCTGAATTTTATATCCCTACAGTTTTTATTTCGGAATATAAAAATGATAACAAGTTAGTTATTCCATTAGAATAATTCTCGCATCATTCCCAATGATGTGATTGTGTGTAACGACTTCTAACCTCCTTTTATCCTTAATACTTAAATTCTAACATTTAAACAGGATTTTCAGAGTGAGTCTTCACTAAATTTACTTTAAACGTAAATTAGTGTCACAATTAAATATACGTGGGTGAGAAGTCCGAGTGGCTACGAATGAAGACCAGGTTACAGCACAGACGTTTATTATACAGATAATAATACAAATCAAATTCAAGTTCAACAGTACAAATCAAGTCAACAAGTCAAGACTAATAGTATCCCATTTAAGCTTATCTCGCCCTGCTGGACAGCTCGTTGAGTCTCTAGGAATACATATTCAGCAATTACTAAAAAATACTTAACATAATACTAAATAACAGATTATAACTAACAAATGTTATCTTAACCTAAACCTCTTGCTTTCCTACTCTGTATACCGTCTTGGGTTTGCCGGCTCTCACTCTCTGTTCAAAAATAATAACAAGATTCTTCCTCCGGCAACTTAAATTCCTAAGAACATATACAACGTAAGAACAGGACACGCAACTATTCAACGTACTTCACTTTTCACGTACAATCAACTTAATAGTTGATCTTGCGCCTGTTCTTGCGCCCTAACAGCATAGACCCGCCAATAAACTAACTTGTTGATTAACGGTATAACTTCTGCGTTAATTCATAACCCATAAAGTCTAAATGCAAAATGTTTAATACATCACCAGTTCGTTGTCGCTTGCTCAATCCCGTGTAGACCTTGTTTGGCAATAAGTTCCAATCGTAAAACGTACCAGATGGGTTGTATTCATCGCTCGCTGTAATCCGCGTCTAGAACAACTAATTCTATCCATCGGGAACAGATCCAGTCAGTCAATACCAGTTCGCATCGCCCGTCTCTTAGGCTTCTACTCGCGACTAGTATGGCTACGCAGTTCAGCGAAATGCTTCCATCACCAGCGTACTCGGAACTCCAATCCATGCTGTTTGACAAGACTTTTCAAACAATCATTCAACGGCTTGTAAAAACATTATTCGTCACTTAAAGCTATTACAACGGGCTCTACTTAAGCCATAATCAACGGCGCATTGTTCTCGACAGCGCTTCAAGCGCTAACTCCACCCGCTATTAGATATCAGCGTCCGTGCTTGCGTATCAGAAAAAGCGCGTGTAAGCGAGCCATGCTTTACCCTTAAGTAGTGTTACACAATCAGCATAGTCAACTAACGGTGACGTCACTCGGCTCGCAGTTGCTTCTTTAGCCAAACGAACACAACCTCAGGCCCGGTTGGCTTCAATTCCAACTATGATTACGCAATACCTATTACATGTGTTAGATGGCTAAATACTCCCAAAGAAAAGAACAAATTCTGCTCCTTGTGGGAGTCGAACCCACACCTTCTTAATTCCCGGTTAAAAGCACTATCCACTAAGCTACAAACTACAATCACTCTCCTCCCTTCGAACGCATATAGGGCTTTCACTACAGAAGTTCGCAAAGAATGGGTCAGTGTTTTGACTGCTTTTTAAATCAATACGAACAGTCAAAGAAGCGAATCGAGCGTTAGTATGAAATTGGAGTTTTATAGCCGATGATGTAGTTGTATTAAATCAGTGGTCCCCAACCTTTTTCAAGCTGCGACCCACTTTTATAGTAGCCAAGTAATCCGCGACCCACTTTTATAGTAACCAAACCTCTGCGACCCCCTTCTCCATCCGCCGCCGCCATATTTGCATAATGGAAGCACTTTTAAGAGAGTAAACACATTAAATATAAAATTATATTATATTAATCATATTTATTATATGTATTAATAGATATTATAGATATAAAGTTAACAACCATTAGTAAAATATTGCAATGTGTGTAGCCATGTTGAAATATAAAAGCGTTGGAAACATTTGGTATGAAATTCCTTATAAAAATAATTGCAACTAAAAATAGTTGCGGCGATCCCCCCCCCTCCCCCCAGAAACCTGTTCGCGACTCCTTTGAGGGTCGCGACCACCAGGTTGCGAACCACTGTATTAAATTATCAAATGAAATTATTTTTTCCTTTGCGAATATTTAAAAATCGAAGTTAGTTATTGTATGTGGATTCACTCTATAATCCAAAGTAATATTTCACTTTGTTTTCTTTGAACAATTGGCTTTATTTTTCATTGTCTTAATTAGCTAAATATAGCAACGACTTGTCTGAACATATTCTCTACTAAATTTTAGTAAGTTTTGAATGGAATGGTCTTCAGTTAAATATAAGTTCAAATTCTGGAAAGGCCAATCTAATACAATAATAATAACAGATTTTAAATTTGAAATTAAAGGCATGTGACATATGAAAAGAGCTGATATTTTACCTTTTATTTTGTCAGCCGCATGTTTAACACCAACCACACTACACAGAAGCGTGGAAACACTTGAAATTGACCTCAACACCCACATTGGGGTACAAAGGTCAACAATTTTGAACACATGCTGAACACTCAGGAAATTCCTAGACACAGCACTCGAATAACCTGCAGAAGGAAGCATTGAATACTTGGCACAGCCCATTTCAATTCTATATCGCAAAAACCGAGAACACATAAAAACTAATAATAATAAAATAGCTATAATATTATCTTTTTTTCACATATTTATGCAAAATCATCTACCTAACAAGAGTAATTAGTAAAATTATAATCTTAAAATATAGTTGAAAATGGGATTCTACAATTTTCATAAGATTCACAAATTCAATACAAAAAATATCTGTCACATAATAGTCAAGATAATATAGTGACGGAAAAAATATACAGATATTGCTGTATCTGCGGGTAGATAGGTAGATGAAGCAGAGCTGAAAAATGAATGAGCTGAAATTGATTTGACACATTAAGTGCCCTTCATTCAATTCCCTGCCATAATTCCATTTTTATAAATCCATCATTTTGCTTTCATACAAACGTTTTCCCCAAATATCCTGTCATTTCCATCTTCTTCAATATCATTCCTTTCATTCTAGTCTTCCTTCCCACTACCTAAATGTGGGTTGATATCACTGGTACTCCATTAATTTATGTATAAAACAATTATGTGAGAAAATGATATAATTAGTTATGCAAACAAAAGGAACCCGAGGCTCCTCCATCCCTTCTTTTTTCATAAAGTTTAAATATTGTTGGGAATTGGCAACAGTTTTAAGTCAGCAACCATTGTTTGTTTCTGCCAACAACATCGTTTCCTTTTCTTTCTGTATTATTATTATTGTTTTTATGGTTTTCGATTTATTGTTCGACATCTTACCTTTATTGACGCATTGAATGCACCCCGCATTGTATTCTAAGTATTGCTCATCGTATAGCCGCTATTGGATGCACCCTGCATCGTGTTCTACGTTACATATCTAGTAACCGTTATTGTTCACATCGTATCGAATAAATACCGTCCACTGTTAATAAATATTGTTTTAGTTGACGTCGATTAATTTATTTTAACTAGCAAATAGTACAAAAATATCTCAAATACAGTAAAATCTCTCAATAAACACACACCAAACAAAAAAAGTTACCCGAAAACGAGAGTTGATGGTAAAAGAAGGATATTATTGATATTATCATGAGGCAGTTCAATCCGGGGAAATTTTATCTGACCGTAAGGGTGGTCGCGTATCTGACGGGTGTCCGTTAAAAAAAGGTTTTACTGCAAAAACCTTATCATCGATTTTAGGGTGAAGGACTGTTTAGGGAATTTGATCTCTACTATGGACGCAAATATTTGCATATTTTCTTAATTGAAATTCGTTATTTCAAAAGCTTTTGTATTTTAAAACATTCTTATACTTTTCCTATATTTGATGAATAAGCCCGTTTTTGCTTGCGTCTTTTTTTATAATTATTTTGCTTGCGTCTTTTTTTATAATTATTTTGCTTGCGTTTTTTTTTTTCAATTGAAACCGTGGTAAAAGTGCAAGAAACTACAATATAATACAATACCTTATTTTCCATGCTACGGGTTTGTTAATCCTATGGAGGAAGAGCAGCAAAACCTAAGGTTAATTCCCTCTCTCCATATACTGGCTTAAGTTTCATTTCTTATAATTAGTCTTCTTAATTTGTTTCTAAATTCAGTCTCTGATGTAATATTTTTTATTTCGTTTGGTAATGAATTCCACATCTTAATGCCGTAATAATTTATATTACCGGAACCCATGTTTGTTTTTATTTTTTTAATTTTTAAAGTTTTCCTTGATCAACTATTGTTCATATTTGGTTTATTTTCTATATTTATGTCCTCAATATACTTCCCTTTTTTTATTCGATTAAATATCATTATCAAAATTTTAAATCCATGTATTTGATCTAAATTCATTATATTATTTTCAATTTTTATTTCTTGTTTTTTGTTTTTTTTTTGCGTTACATTGTTCCAAAATCCATTTAATATTGTTTGCCTATTTTTTCGATTTTTTTATATTCATATTTACCCAGACACTATTTCCATATAAAATATAATTATATATCAATGAATAATATAAACGAATTTTTATGTGTATGGGTAACAGATGTTTTCATCTTAGTATTACTCCTACACTTTTTCTAATTTTTTTTATTAACTTCCAAAATATATTTATTCCAATTTAAACTTCATTTATATAAATACCAAGGAACTTAATTTCATCCGTTTTCTTTATTTCCTTATTATCTAACTTTAATATTTCCAAATTATCTAATTTTTTATTTATATTATGAAAAAGTATATGCTTAGTTTTTTCTCTATTAACTATTAGTTTATTATTTTTAAACCACTGATTTAGAATTTCTAGTTTTAATTTTGTCTTCATGAAGAGGTTTTCTTGTGACCTATCTCCAAAAATCAGACCTATGTCGTCAGCAAATAAGTTTACATCATCGTCAATGTCAGTAATATCATTTATATATATGAGAAACAACAGCGGCTCAAGCATGGAGCCTTGGGTGATTCCACATGTATTTTGCTCTTGATTAGAATGTATATGATTTATTTGCACAATTTTAGTTCTACCTGTTAAATAACTATGAAACAATTTAAGCACATTATCTCTAACTCCATACATTTGCATTTTAATTAATAACAATGATTTTAATGTGTTGATGAATGGAATGAATGCTTATAATATCGAAAGCCTTGTTTAAGTCAAAGAATATGCATGTAACAAATTCCTTATTTTCAATTTTCTCTTGAATTTTATTAACTGTTTTATTGAGTGTCCTGTTTTTCCTAAACCCAAATTGTCTTGAATTTAATGTAATATATCATTCCAAATAGTTTAATAGCCTATTGTATAATAGTTTTTCAAAGATTTTTGAGAATATAGGAATTATTGCGATTAGTATTCTAGTATTCTAAATTAATAATTTATAGAATTGAATTAATAAGCACCTAAAATGAACATATATATCATCTAAAATACACGGCTTTATGCGTTCGATCAGGTTATTTACTAGAAAAAATGTCATTATTGCTTTTTACATGTGGCAGAACACATCAAAGAAAAACGTTCTGAGATAAAATTATGAATTTGGCCAGTATTGAGATTAAGTATGTATAAAGTTTTTATATATATAAATAATATCTATCCTCATAGTTAACTATAAATAAATTTAAAAGATTAGAGGAAAGTATTAGCTGGAGAAAATAAGAAAAAATTCTGTTGATATTTTAAAGAACTCTTATCTTTATACATCTGTGTGGTTCTTGAAAAACTTCCTCAATATTTTTACTCCTAATATTTGCTATCACAGATGCAAATTCCAAGATCCCTGGAATCCCTTATGGTTCTAACGCCCTTATTTCCTTTTGACATTTTTTCCAAAAATTCCAAATTTTTGAGCTTTTCAGGCTTTTATTCATTTATGTTTTATATCTGGTCTTCTATCGTCATCTCGCAGTCCCCTGTGATTAAAAGGACGATTTTATTTGAAAAACAATTCACTTAGCTCAAAAAACGTTCTAAGCATAACTCAACTTTCAAAACCATAAACAAGAATGAATAATCCGGAACATAGCGTCAGTGAAAATATAGTCATGGTTTAATCCTTCGATTCTTCCCTAACAGGAAAGCATTACTGAAAACAATATTAAATTTAACGTTTGAAGTTTAAAATATCAGAAACGCGAATGGTTAGATATTTGTTTTCATTTCTTTCGTCCTCCAAATTCCATTTTTGCTTGTTTGAGCGGCTTGTCGTTCACCAAAGTTATTACTTGGAATTATAAAAAATATGAGTAAAATATTGTTTACATCCTCTCGCGAATATTTTCAGCTCTATTATAATATCTTGGTTTAAAACCAGGATTTTTGCTATTGAAATTTTTTTAGAGTAATCTTGCGAAACGAACGCGATTAATTTTTTATAATGAATTATAAAGCATGATACTTTGGAAAACAAACAAACTTTCCACAATTCAAACTGGGTCAAGAATACAGAAAATAAGGATTTAATTAAATGCTCCCAATGATTACATTAATTTTTTACATTATTTTTAATAGCGCCAGAGCCGTAGCTAAACGCTTTTTACAGCTTAGCTCTGAAAGTTACAGGGGACTTATGAAGCTACAGCTGGGGCTTAGAATTTATTATTTTTTTAGTATGTTATATTAACATATTTAATTATCCTATATAACTTAACAGCTTAATATAATTACCATTAACCTTTTAGTGGATAATGTTCCATAAATGGAACATAATTTAAATTTTTTTCTCACCATTTTAAATTAACTTTTTTAAATGAAATGATAATTTATTCAATTAAATAAAAGATTGAAACATATTCCTGAATTATTTCAAGAATATCTGATCGTTGTTATTTTTATGAATTTTTGAAATTGTCCAATTTGAGGCAATTCTAACTTCTGATATTAAATACTTACTTTTCTTTACCTCTTCTTAGAAATATTAACTGTCATTTTTTTTTTAAGATTTACAAATGATGGAGGACTTGTAAATTAGCAAAAAAAAAGAAATAATTTGATTAAATAGCACGCGAGGAACATTTAAATTTCGATGGTCCATAAGTGGAACATTGGTCACTCCTGATTATAAGGCAGACTACTCGAACCCTACATGACTGCGTTTCGCGAATTCCCAGACGGCTGTACTTCTACCATCTGCCAGACGTAAATACTTCCATCTAATAGACAGAAACATTTCATTAATTTCATTAGGCGATGTTCTGGAATTTTCAGTTTCTTTTAAACGCTTAAGTTTTCTTTCCATACGGATTGAATTTCATTTCGGTTCAGAATTTTATCTTGTTCTTTCGGGTTGTCAATAAAATGGAAAAAATATTTCGAACAGTTGAAGAAGCTTTGGATTATTTTAATTCTTTGAGTGATTTAAAATTATCAATTAATTCGGAAGATTATTACGATATTTCTCATCTGTCGTATGTCGAGAACTATTGACTTCCAGATGAAATCATATTGACGAAAATGAACTTGAAATCGCTCATCAGTCCGATGTTAGTGGGCAGGTGAGTCTACTTCTAAAATCTCGCTCCATAGGACCTGAAGAGGCCCCCTATGTCTACTCCTACTTCTTATTATGAACCATCTACGTCAATAATATTCTCATCAGGGGCAGAGTCTCTTTCAACAACAAAAAAAGCAAATTAAAAAAACAACACTAAAACTTATCCCAAAACAAAAACAAAAAAAAGGAAAGATTCCAACATGGAATGACAAAACTGCTTTCGGCAACAATAGTGCGACAGAAAAATGTTTTTTATTATATGCATTGGTGAATCCAGAGATGGGTTTGAGCCCCTCCTCCCAGGTAGGCTGAAGAAAAACTAGAAGCAACTGATTTATTATGCAAAATTATGGAATATGATGAAGTGGTCTGTACTGTCTCACCTCACAGAAGGATCTATGCCGCCTGTTTTTTTCTGGATCCGTTTATGTTTATATGTATATTTGTCAGGCCTGTAAATAAAAGGGGTTGAATATTCTCCTCCTTCCCATTGGAGAAATCTTGACATTAACCCGATGGGGGGACAAGTAAAGTTGTCGAACCAACAATGTCTCTGATTTTAATACTTCCCTTCCCCCCCCCTCCTCCACTGAAAAATCCTATGTGCGAACCTAATGTACACATATACATCAAGATTTACAAATAGGAGGTAGAAAAATTTGGAAAGAGGAAGGGGTAACACACCTTCACTTGACTCCTATAATGTTAAATTTATTTTTAATTGTGAGGGTTTGGAGGGGCGCCACCCCATATGTGACCTTTATCATACGCGTACGCAGAAAGTTCATAAGGGGGTTATAGGCTTAATGGGAGGGTTACAGAGCTACAACTCACATATTCCTATGTTAAATATACAAAATTTCAGGGAGGGTTGATGGGTGTTACAATCCCCATCAGCACCCCCTGCATGCGTCAATGACCTTTATATACATATACGTGTATGTTTATATATATATATATTTGTTTGTATTATATGTTCTGTTTTTTAGAAAGCTGAGTTCTGAGTTTTAAATGTTTTCTCAAATTTTTATCACTTTGTATATTCAATAGTGGCCAATGTTCCACTTCCGGAACATGATGAAAAATGATGATAATCATTAAAAAAAATTTTTTGGATTATGTATCGAAGTTGAAAAATTAGAACACGGAAAATGAAGGGAAAAAAAACTAAAATATATTGGGATCTACAAGCGGACTTTAAATGATTAATGAATAATTTCCTTAACGCAAATTGTTATTAAAAATTTATAGGAGTATAACAAAATATGTAATTTCCCTTGTACTTAATACAACGTAGTTAAAGATGAAAACCTTTGTGAAACATTATGTGCACAATACCTCTAGTGAAAATCTCTTTTGAAGACATTTTTAACGTCAAAGAACAATTTCCACTGTCATGTACACTTTTACGCCAAACGAAATTTTTAAACCAAATTCTACAATAATTTATTTCGGGAAAAATATATTCTAGGAGGAAAGCTGATTCTCTCTACCTACGGCCTTATAAAATCCAATTCTACCCGAACGTTCTGAACTTTTCCAAATATGTCAGTTTCAAATAGGTATTGGTATCAGTCTGAAACATTTATATAACGCAATAACTAGTTTATGCTTTTTTGCTTGATATCATCGGACATGTAATTTCAAACCAAAATATAATATTGAATATCCACTATTTCTTATGAAATCAACGATGTCCTCCTAACTTTTATACGTAATTCCTGAAAACATTTTTAACTGGGATAATGATTGCAATTCAAAACAAAAGTAAAGCGCATAATGCAAGTCAGCAAGTTGCAACAGGAATAAAATTTACGGTTCAGTGTAGAGCCTTTTTACTATAAATAAACGAACGAACTCTGCACGACACAATAACATACTTAAGTCGAAACTAACACAAATATCTGCCATTAGTTACTATTGTTGTATAACAATATGTTCGTTTCTACCATTAGGCCAGAGTAGGCGACTGCCTAGGGCGGAAAAATGGCGTAAAAAATTAATTTTAAATCAAACAAAGAAAAAATTGAGCAAATGAGGAGAAAAAATGAAAAAGAGGAAAAATTAAAACATATAATTGTTTTCAAAAGCATACGAAACAATTACTTAATAAGTCTTTACTTTGACGAATGTAAAATTTTTTTATGTTTTATTGTTTAATTTTGCACACAAGTTTTTTTTCTATCTCTAATACATTTAAGCCTTCTAGCTCTGATAATACAACGTTGTGTTTTGAAATATTACTCCGTCAATATTACAGTTTTCAAAAATATAAAATGTTGAAATTAAACAATTATAACATGTAGCAATTGTTTTACTATTCACAATATTCTAATATTACAAAATAACTAATATAAGTTTAAAATATAAATATAATTAACGGGTTTAATGATTAAAAGTATAATAGAACATTTACATTGTTGTACCGCTGGATGTTGGTGGTGGTAGTAGACATATCGGCGAAAGAGTGATGGTTAAAGTGTGGAGGCGGAATTTTTCAATTCCCGCCTAGGGCGGAAAAACACCTAAAACCGAATGTGTATAACAGAGAACGTTCAATAGAAGGGCTAAACTGACAACAAAAATTTCCGATCATTTCAATGTCAATTCCACGCGCCGGAAAGTATTATGGCATCATGAAAGCATATGCAGAATGAGAGGCAAGCCTAAAAAGTATGTTTATTTTATTGCTCTTGTTTTTTACTAAAATCTTGACGTAACTTGAAATACATTACACTGTTCCTCAATGTTTAGAAATTAGAGTCAACAAATTATCCCTTCTTGTTTCATCAGTTTGTACCAACGTCTGTTCCGCCTATATGTTGCATTCGGTTCCATCAGTGTATGTCAAACTTAACATACATAAAATTGATTTCATTTCTTCAACCGGTAAGTAAATTTTGGCTCGCTATTTCAATTTTAAATACCAGTACAATTGGTTCGACAGCACAAAACTTGCAGTACTATTTTTACAAACTATTAATTAATATAAATACTTTAAATATGTTTTAGCTATTAAATTAAACACGCTTTTTATTAATTGTAAAACAATTTGTTCTCAAAGGATTAGAAGTGTATCCTCTAGTTTTGTATCCAATTATAAAGCATACATTCAATTCAATAATGACTTAATTTATTCAGTTAAAACATCATTAAACTGCAATTATATTCTCGGTCGAATTATATCCCCGTTGAACTAATTACGTGTGTTCTATTATTTGCATTCTATAATAGGCGACTTGTTCGATTTAATTTCAGCGGATTACAGAAGTCATTTTGCAACTGCGTTTGGAATTCCTGCAAGTTAAACTCCTATTATGAGAGGCACAAAGGGACTCGCTGACAAATGTAAGCAACCTTAACTGATATTACTAATACTTAAGCACATATCTTGCGACTCGGGGCGCCTTAGTGTCCCAACGTCTATAGTCGTGAACTTTAAGTTCAATACGGCTAGTTCACTTCCTGTAAGATTGGCTTTGTACGAAATTATTAAAGTTCAGAAGTCACGTTAAACTATCGGTACCATGCCAGATAGTGGTTCAACCCTGGAGACGCGAAACAGCATATAAATCCTTCTGTTAAATTAAGCCATTCGTAAGCTACATTTTAAATGAGTCATAAAATAAATCATCTTACAAATAAATTTTTTTGAAAATTAATCATTTCGTACCAGGTGTGTGACAAAGGTAAAGGCAATTTTAGTTTTACGCGTTTGATATGTAAGTTGATGCAAAATCATTTCTCGGCATGGACCCCTCAATGTGTGATCATTGTGTCAGCTCTCTTTGTATACTCTTCGGCACGCGAGATTGATGGCTGACCATTTTGGACTTCGCCAGATGAGTATTTCTTTATCCATTCTTTGAGGCATGCAGCCGCTTCTATGCTGCGCCAATACTCTTTGATGAATTCCAGAGAGTTTGATGCCCGCTCACAAAAATCCTATTACCGAACGCTTTTTCTCAATGGTGCAATCAATGAATGGATCATTTATTTATATGAGGTGACCCATTGAACGACAATGGTTCTAGCGCGCAAGCAATGCATGATCAGATCTGCCTGGCACGTGTCACACCGGTTCATATCTACATGTCATAATGGCGTGGGTGCACCAGAATTGCTAGAGTTTCCTAGTAAATGAATTTTCTTGCATACTTATCATCTTATAAACAAATTTTTTTGCATACTTATCATCTTGTAAACAAATTTTCTTCTAAACGTGTCATCTTATAAATAAATTTTCTTGTAAATGAGTTATCTTACAAATAAGTCATCTTAAAATGAATTATTTTGTTGATATCGACTCTACAAATAAGATATTTTGCAAACAAATTGCTTATGAATAATTAATTTTAAAAAAAAGTATTTTATAAATGTAAAACCTTGTAAACAATTTATAAGTAAGCTAATTTATTTCCTATGGATATCTAAGCGTGGAAAAGTACTTATTATGTTTATTTAATTAATATCATAACATTTATATAAATCAAAGAACAATGTCAATCAATCAACGTTTATTGGCGTAGTGATACCAACGCCGATGGTATGGCGTGATTAGATGGTGAAACGTTCGAAAGATTGATTTAATCTGCGTAGTGTTCGATTTATATAAAATAAATTTATATAAATATTTGCGTTTCCTTATGATATCGTCTTTGGTGCTTTCAATCAAATTTGTGCAATATTATTGGGTTTGTTTTCAATCAAAAAATATCTGAAAACTTTTGTAGGTTACCCAAGCGAATGATGAAATTGTCATTAAATGATGAAATGGGAATTTAATCTATTTTGATAAATTTTGCTTGGCAACTTATTTAAAAATAAATAATAATATTATTATAGCAATAATAATGTAAGTGATTATTTATAATAAGTATAATTATATTATTATTATGACCGTTATACATTGTTGTGTTACACAGTGTCAAGGAGATAATCACTATCCTCTTGATCTGGACTTCTTGGTTTAGTTCAAGTCTCACCCAGAAACCTGAGAACTGTCCATATATCTTTTTAAAATATAGGCGGTGCCCAGTAAGGCAGTTTTTTGTAGGTCTGTTGTCGTTATGTCAGTAATGTCCAGTTTTTCTAGGAAGTTCTTTAAATTAGGTGTGATGGCCCCCAGTGCACCTATCACAATCGGGATGACTGTTACTTGTTTTTTCCAGAGTCTATTAATTTCTATTGCAAGGTCACGATATTATTATTATTATGCAGCCATTTTTACCTAACTGCATTCGTGAATTTCGAAAAAAAAAACTGGCTAGGATAATTTTTCTCTGCCGCAAATATCTTCAATTTCTTTTTCTCAGTACTTTCTGATGTCATAAAGAATCGTATCCTTGCTCTTTATGTTTGTCATTAATAGTTTTTTCTTGCAATTTTTTCAGTATTTTGCCGTTATTTACCTTGTTTTTTTACTTTTTTCCTATAGGCATCTTTCATTTATTGTTTGTTAGGCTGTTGCTTCTACTTTTTCTGTTTTTTATCATTCCAGACCAGTTACCTTACCTTTATTTACGAATAGAAACTAATGACTTGGATGCTATTTACATATGGAGGGGACGAAACCATTCACTTCGATAAATGTATTCTTTCACTCTCATTCTTACGAAGAACTGCATCCTTTGAACTCATTCTCTTTCTTTTAAATAGCTCACTCGTTCATAGAATGGGAGTAATAATGGTGTGTTCTTTATCTGAACGATTTATTGTTCTTATTCATTTCAGGGATTGCATTTCTTATATTTAATATTGCAATTGTGTATATGATAAACAATGAGGAAACTTGAAAATGAAAGAAATTAAATAAAGGAAATATTCAAAAATGATAGCTAAGAAACAAAACGCCAACGTGGGGTCCGTAGTGAACGAAATTATACCAATAAGCAAATTAAATAGGACATGTAATTTGAATAAAATAATCAAAAAATATTAATAAAAAAAACACGGGAATTTTTGAGATAAATTATAGACACTAATAATATAGGAAGTACCGATTAAATGAAAAGTGGGCCTACGCTTACCGAAAATCAAACCGGAAAGGGACGCAGTGACATAAAATATAGAGAACCTAAATTTGGAAATTTTTACGGGAAACGACAAAGAAATCACGAAGTTACAAAACATTTAATAGTGTCATCAATAAATATTATCTGTAGAAATAAGATGCAGGGTATCGGGGAAGAAATTTACATACAAAAAGGTTAAACATTGGTAAAATAGTAAATGAAAAAAGGATGAAATGGAAATGAAATTTTTTCCTTTGCTATTTTACCAATGTTTAACCTTTTTGTGTTTAAAAGTATTATCTGATTATTGAATTGTTTCACAGCCGAGGGAATGGGAGACATGATTGGAAGGATAGATGGTGATTCAACGTTGATTTGGATGGTTTTAAATTTGCTTCTTACAGGATCCTGAGTTTGTTATATTTCTGTATTTCTTTACAATCATTTGCATCTATGTGGTAACACTGTGTATTTATATATAGCTGTATATAGACATAACTTCATCAAATAACTATATATCGACTTACATTTTATTGTAATATGTATAAGTTAACAAATCATTTAGTAAAATATTAACAGCAATTTTATATTTCCATTGCACGCAGGCAATAAATAATAATAATAATAAATTTTTGAGATTGCTTTGCACAAATATGAATCTTAAATATATCAAATATATTCTTGAACGCCTTCTATTTATATAAACACTTTTTGTGTGTGTGTGTGTATATATATATATAACATTATAATAAGGAAAACTAGGCAAAACTAATTAAGAAAGAAATTATAAGAAAAACAATTAAAAAGTAGATAGCAAGAATAAGCAACAAAAAAGCTAAATTCATAAAAGGTGACTGCGCAAAAGCTGCAATTGCATTTTTTATGATGAAAATAAATGCTGTTTAAAAATTTAAGGAAAATTGCGTAGAATTGAGATGGCAGGAAGTTGACAGAAATAGGGATAGTAAAAACCCAGTAAAAATCAAAAATAATAAAAATAAACAGAACAGCAGTAAATTAGCATAAAAACAACAACAGTCAACTTAACA
>QLNU02015270.1:6003691-6037347 GCA_006491805.2 Dysdera silvatica | reverse complement strand
GAAATGGCCCAATGAGTACAAAATGCAGAAAGGCCAAATCAAAGCATAGGTGTAATTTGACGAGAGCGAGGGGAACATGCCCCCTCCCAACGTTTTTATTTAGAGCAGAGGCAAAATCGTATTTTTTCCACCCAATTTTTTTCCAGTTTAAGCTATATTTAACCCCTCAAGTTATGCGTATGCGTATAAGCGCTTATTCTTAAATAAGCTTCAAGAAATCGAATTGATGCTTTCTAAATATTTTGAATGCAGAATTTAATTACATTTACTTCTGAACGTTTTCGTAAACCGGTAAGAATAAATTTGGGCTAATGCAGAATAAATACGGTGTACAGGTTCTTTGTATGATACGATATGACACTGCAGATATGAACTTATGAGAGTACAAACTAAATCAAATTAGATAACTTTTCGGACTACATAGAGGTCATTCCAGATTATTGAAACTCATAAAAGTTTTATTTTTCATATTGAAATCATTTAATTTTGGGCTTATCAAAAAAGTAGTTGCGGTTTAGTTACAAATTATGTGTCACAAGGAAATTTTAATTGTTTTCGTGGCTTTTTGCCATAAAATAATATTCAGTGTTTTTTGTAATAAAATTCAGTAGTTTTTTGAGGATATCCCCAGAATAAATAAGAAAACTTCACCACAAAAAAAATTATTTTGAAAATAATTAACGTTTAGCTTGGGTGGCGCCAAATTTCGTGACCCACCGTAAGCCATATTACCCAAATCCATAACTTCAGATGGAAGTGAAATTTTTCTTTAAGCTATTGAAAATTAGTATTTAAGTCATGAATTTCAGGTATTCTTAGAAATTGACTTAAAAATTAAATATATTCCTCATAAAATGGTGACAAAAATAAATAAAAGTTACACTTGTCAAAAGACACACTTGCTCCGACTTATAGCTGGGATGGCTGATGAAATATCGACAAATATTAAAAAAGTTTCTCTTTGTGTGCACGGGGACCCTAACCCGGGACAGGGAGCTTCAAATGGGGTTAAAGGTCGCCGCAATGCTAGAAATTTCTTAAAAAGATGAATAAGAAATGAAATATAGGTTTAAGAGAAATTGTTATGTGTACGTAGGCTGCAGAAATATGTGTGTTTATGTATGCAAGTGAAATAAAAGAGAGAGAGGTCTACCGTGGAACTTCTTTGATGTTAAAAAATGGATTTGAAATTATTGTAAGGACAGACTTTTCTTAATTTTAGAGTAGATTTTCTTCCATTTAAAATTCCAATGCGACATTCATATTACATAACAAATGCTTTATTTTTTGACGTTGATAGCTGTAAAATAGCTTTCTTCTTCCAGTCATTAGGAGATAATTAGTACTTAGGTTGAAAATTTCAGATATCCTTAAATATGGATTTAAAATTAAAAACTCTTCTTACAAATGTTTGAGATCGCACCGGGCACCATATGACCTAAATCAATCTCTGCTAAACAGAATATATAATTTGTAAATCTCATATTTTAAAGTTCATATTTCTCCATGAGAAATATCCCTGTCATCTAGAATTCTAAAAAAAAAAGTCTTATATATCCACAAAATTATGAATAAGCCTCAGCATCCTGTGACGCGCACTTAAAATGATCCCCCATCCACATAAACGCAAAGACCTAATTACAGAAGTAAATGCAATTTTGTATTCACATACATAATGTACTCGATACATATAGAGTCAGTAAAATTCACGAAATATGCATATACTGTCTCTCTTTTTCTCTCATCGTCTTAGAATTCCTTTGCGAAGTGATTTCTGATGTAGAAATTGCCAATTGCTTGAAAAGGGTTCGCTTACCAACAGCTTCGCCTTGTAAATCAACAAGTTTGTATACTTACAATTTCAATCCGTATGTAGATTTTTTACAAATCTTGGCGTTTTTCAAGAAATATCTATGATCAGTTACCAAAAATAGCATTCATATTTTATCTGCACTAAAGGTCTGCCAATAGCTCTAACGTTACTGTAGAATAGCTTGTAACAGCATTTTTACCATATCTCCTCACGTTAAAATCTCTTCACTTCAGTAAGATTCATCGATAAATGTGTGGTTTCAACTTTTCTTGCAAAGTTTCATCATGTAGTAAATCAACAGAGTTCATCATCATCCAAATTCAAGTTGGTGAACATCTTTGCTGAGTTTTCTTGTTCAGAAATACTACTCTTTGTAGTGTCTACATATAAAAATCAACAGCTTGAAAAATTGAATGAGGTTGTTTGTTAGTTGTTGGGTTCTTGTTATTTCATTGTTAGATGGATTTTTTATAGCGTAAGGAGGTAAGGCATCTTTTTTTTATTATTGTTTTGTTCCGTGTTTCGTTATGGTGCAAGAATATATTAATTTTGCTGCATAACTTACAATTAATCCCACAACCCTCTGTTACCAGAAATTCAAACCCCAGTCTATTGATCAGCAAAAACGCATAAGCGTTTATTATCCTCGGTATCCAAGCCCAAATTCTCAATATGGTATACCAAGTAGTTATTTCTGTACTACCATGGAACATCACTCTTTCCCAATTCAAATGGCTACTGTATAATATCAGATGGATAAGGAGTCACTGAAACGTATTAGCGTTATTAAATCCTTGTAAATTCAGCCTTGTTATGATGATTTAACATGACGGACTGACGCATATTCATTAGACAATGGAGTCATCATATTTAGCGCCAAACATTCAATGTCCTAAGAGCAATATTATTCACTCAGTATCATTAGAGACGCCTAAATTGGGTTATCCAATTTCTATGCCTGATCTCTTCACTTAGCAACTGTAATTGATTGTTCCTAAAGACCAGATGCTTCTGAGATGGAGCCTCTTGCGTATCCTCATGAGGATAGCAGAGTCGAAGAGGATGGTACATGCATCTTCGATACTTCGCCATCCTGAATTTTTATGTATAAACATGAAATGCATTTTTATGCCTAGCTTTTCCAGTGATTGCCATTTCATTCCCTTCTACAATATTTAAAATCCTTTCTAAATATTTGATTCCATGCATGTAATTTTACTTTCTTCCGTTCCTTAAATTTTGATACATTAATATTCAACTTAACCACGTTTAGTATGTATGCTATTGCGTCCAAATGGCATATTTTATGTTTGAATTTTTCCTTCTTTGTGTTTTACAGTGCAAAAATCAGCTAATATAATAATAATAACAACAACATTATTTTTGAAGAGATCATGAACATTTGTACAGAGATGTGTTGTTGAATTTAGTGATACTTAGTTCATGTCCACCCGGGCAACAATGAGTAAAGGAAAAGTCTGACAAAGTCCATGCTGCCCGAAATATTTATCAAGCAATAACTTTATTCGTCACCAAATTACACAAGGCTACGTTGGCGCTGTAGCAGCACCTTTTCATAGCATGCCTTTAGTATTAATTCGGCTCCCAACGGCCACTCCCGAAAAGAGGACACTTGCTTGCTGACTGATGCTTCTAGTCTGGGAGTTGAGGCCGTGGACCTTCAGAGGTTTGGATTCCTTTCAAAACTGTAGGTCCCCAACACAACATGGTCTTTGTTGTCCTTGCACTGTACGAAAACACAAATAAATACAGAAGTATTTCTAGATAGGATTCATATTGCGGAAATACTGCACTGTCGCAACTTTGAGCTCTTCAGTCTTCCACATCTCGTTCGATACTAGCAGTATGATGGCGGGGGGGCTTTTTTCATATCTGCTGCCCAAGAAAGGAAATTGCGGGTTGTACCAACCGATCGTTTAAAGGTTACAGAAACTTAGCAAGAAACTTAGATGGAGCTTTGGAATATGCGATATTTTGCCACTTTTGCCTAAGTCAATATTACGACCCACATGTTGTAATCTTCTATTAGCCATAACGTCGATTCTATTTTATAGTTCTTCGAAAAAGATTGATTCCATCTGCGTATGATTTAATAAAATAAAACGATTTCGTGAAAGTTTGTAATAATGAAACCTCATAAATAATTATAATGATGATTAATACTGAGTGTTATTCACAATCACTAAAACTGAGTTTACACGCTTAAGCACAAGCCAACTTGCATGAGTAATTCTGTGAAATAGGCTTGCGCAAGTCTGTCCGATTGCACGTTCAGTTCAGTTTGTGCAAATTTCTCGGGAGTTATATTTTCGGTTATCTGATTATCGTTGCACAGTGTATATGACTCCTTTCTTCTTCATTTTCAACTACTCGAATAGTTTATACAAGCCTTGCATAAGCATTAATGACCTCCATTTATAAAAAGTCGATTAGAACCAAATCATTATCATCAAGTGCCTTCTCCGATTCGGAGGTTGACTACCAATATGGACCAGGTTTTCCTATCTCTACTGGCATGGATAATGTCTTTCGTGCTTAGCCTAGTCCAAGCCTGTAAGTCATCCATGTATCCTCTTCTTTTTCTGCCTCTGGATCTCTTCCCCACGATGTTTCCTTTCAGTGCCAGTTGGGGTATTTGATACTTTTCTCCCCTCATTATGTGGCCGCAATAAGCTGGCTTTCTTCTCAGAATTAAGGTGATGATGGAAATGAAATTTTGTACATTTAATGTAAGAATATATGAGTTGTAACTCTGTATACCCCCATTGAACCTATAACCCCACCTTTATGAAATTTCGGCATACACCTGTGAATCTAATGAATTCCAAAAGGAGTTAATTTCCTCTTTATGAATTTATTAAATTCTGCGTAAACAAAAAACAGAAAATTGCAAACTAGTAAACAATTTTATAAACTTTTAGTGTACTATCAAGTTGGAGTACGCAAGTGTACAGGAATTGATTCGAACACCTATTTACACGTACAGTTGTATGTGAAGTCTGTTGTATATTTTTCTGCACTTCTTTCTTGGTAGCCGAATATTGGAAAGAAAGGGATTTGCTCATTAAAATTTAAGTATCCCAACCCTAGTCTCTTGCAGTACCAAAAAGTGCAGGGATAACTTAACTTCTTCCTTAAATCAAAATCTTCTCATATAACAAAAATTTAATTTAAAAATAACTTGCGACTAACCTGAGGAGTAAAACAATGTCCCACAAACTTTATATCTTTGGATAAATAAACGAAAGGGCATAAAAATTGGAAATTATTTATTTATTTTGGCCATATTTTCCCAACAATATTGAAAATTCGGAATGGCTTCTTTTTTATCGCCTTAACTAAAGCTCTACAATATTTCCTGCATACCTCATTCTAATTTTCCAAATGAAAACATTACTTCAGACTTTGAACGTAAAATTAACATATAATAATAATAATAATAACTTCGTACATATTTGAAAACTATATAGACGGTTTGCATGTCTCTGAGTAAAACTCGAATTGAACCAAAGAACTCCATGCAAAACTCAAAGTGTTTAATATTCTTTACACTGTGAAATATATCAACGAAGAATAAATAATAATAAACAAATACTTGTAATAACTCAAATCCTCGAGAAAGACCCATTATTAGAAAATATCCCAGTCGTCAAAATCAAAATGGGATGTGCATATATCATAATAATAATAATAAACCAGACATAATACAAATTAATAAAACTAACAAAACCTCAAACATTATAGATAAAGCAATTCCAAACACACGTGATATGAAATTCGAATTACTTATTTGTCTCTGCATGCAAATTTATTCTCTTAATTTCAGCGCTTACATAAGATTCATGAGTGTATTTGTGGGAGTATTTATTAAATCTATATAAAAGTTTATGGCGAATATTAACATTTTTATAACGAATATGGACAAAGCTATCCATATTGGTTTTTATCGAAAGGGTCATTTGCTGCGTAGCCTGTGCAAATATTGAGCCTCAGGGCCCCCATTATACCACCAGCTCTTAATAGCCGAGGTGCCAATGAACGCTGAATAAAAAGACCGGGCGGAATTTGCCCAAATGCCGCAAACCAGCGAAATAGTTATTCAGCCTAGCCTACAAGTTAGCTATAACAGCCTGGATTTGTCGTCCTACAGGGACTTCGAAGAATCGATCACGACCATTACTGACCAAACAGCCCAAGGCAGCTGGTGTTTCAGCCGTGGGCTGTTGCGCTGTGCCTTTATCTTCTACTCTGTCTCTAACACTATAACGACAACAATAGTTCGCCAAATCGTCCAACTTTCGTGGCCTGCCAGTCTTCCCAAACAACTTAGATCTTTCGTGAAACTAGAAATTGATCGAAGCTTTTCGCAAGATGAGAGAAAATCAGATACACGTGTTCCAAGGAACAGATTTTCAACTGCGAAACCCTGCTGTAATCTCTCATCTGACCTTATGTCAAGAAGCGACTGGTATACTCTCGAAATTAATAATATTGAACTGAAGCATTGCAGGCATACGAGTTTCCTATTGGGGAACACGTGCATAAGCTTTATTGTAAGATTATATATATCGCATTTTTATCCTTTTATCTCCAGTTATTGAGAAAAATTAAATTGCAGAGGGAAGAAATTTCATTTACTTGAGTTCTTATGAAAATATATATGGCTACCAATTTCCCTGTTACTCTTTTTTAATATGCTTTTTAAAATGTCCTTATTCCAAGTTTTCCCTCATGAACAACTGGAACAGCATGTAACATCATGCAATAAATAATGATATTTTGTTAATTTAAACGTCGTCATTAATATTCAATGGACCTTTTATTTATTGAAACGCTATGTTATTAATGAATAACATCATGTTATTTATTAATTTAAAAGATTATCTAAATCTTCGGAACAAGTATAAAGGGAAAACTAAAATTTGGACTTCGTTTAAAAGAAATTATTAAATTATGTTTTACTCCAAATTTAGCGTCACTAGTAATAGCTATTTCTTAACCATTTAGAAATAGGAACATTCAGTAAACCATGATGTAAAGAAATGAACGAACTAAACCCCATTTAGCACATTGGACAATCATCTTTAGGCCAAACACCCTCCTTTCTTTCCCTTTCACAGAAGTTATAAGCACGCTGCATAATTAACGAAGAATCTATGTATAAATTCATCATCGTTGTCGGTATATCATTATAAACCTTACCAACACCATCATCCTCAGTATTAACCGTTACGGGCAGTCAATTATTTTAAAATAAGATTGGGAAGTGTGTGCATGCTGGCATATGTGTGTGCGCTGTATGTATTATACCATGCATGTTCTTAATAGAAAATATATCGTAAATTTCTAATCATATCGGATAGCTATGAGTGAGGATTGAACAGTTCGCGTTCAAAGATGAGACTTTCTTCAGAAACGACAATGCAACAGCCCACAGTGCCACAGTTTTGCAAAAATGGTTCACAGAACATAACCTAAATTTTCACCATCCGTTCTGCCATTCCTTTAGTCCCGTTAGCTGACTTGTGTTGAGGAGTTATTAGGTATGCGGAAACAGCTATATTCAACACTGAAGTTCTGATCGTTGACATATATCACAACTGAACTAGATTTGTCATAGAGGGCGTAGTGAAAGTTAGTCTAAATACACTCTATAACAAAAAAATCGACGCACCAAGAAGGAGTTGTCCGATTGCGATAAAAATTGGCCGTTTGACCGTTACAAAAGGAGGAAATCAATAAGGCGTTGGTCCACCTCTGGCCTGGATGCAAGCTGTCACCCGGCGTGGCATAGACTGATAAAGATCCCGGATGGTGTCCTGCGGAATTTCTTGCCAAATTGTCTCCAACTGTCGGGCTAAATCGTCAACATTCCGGGATGGTTGCAATCGCCTTCCCATAGCGTCCCAAATGTGCTCTATGGGAGAGAGATCAGGAGACCTAGCTTGCCAAGGAAGTGTTGGGCAAGCTTGAAGACAATTCATAGCAACACGTGCCGTGTGCGGCCGGGCATTGTCTTGTTGAAACGTAAGTCCAGGGTGTCGCAAAAGGAACGGTAACACAACCGGTCGTAGAATGTCGTCTACGTACCGCTGTGCTGTAAGTGTGCCAGAAATGACCACCAAAGGGGTCCGGCTATCAAAGGAGATGGCACCCCAGACCATAACGCCCTGTTGTGGGCATGTGTGGCGTGCGATAGTAAGGGCAGGATCCCCACGCTGCCCTGGACGTCTCCAGACACGTCTGCGGTTGTCGTCAGGACACAGTTGGAAACGGGACTCGTCACTAAAGACTATACGTCCCCAGTCAGCGCAGTTCCAAGTTGATCGAGCCCGGCACCACTGTAATCGGACTTGACGGTGTAAAGGCGTGAGAGGTAAGCGGCGTAACGGTCGGCGCGAGCGTAAATTCCGCTCTCTCAGTCGTCTGCAGAGGGTCATGTTGGACACATGTGTGCGGGCCACACGTTGGATAGTTGATAACGACGAATCCGGTGCTGTGACAGCTGCTCTGACAATCGCTCTGTCTTCCCGTTCTGTTGTGGCCCTAGGTCGACCGCTGCCGTCCCGACGCTGACATCTGCCGTTGTTGACCCACTCTTGCCAGCACCGTCCAATCGCCGCATCGCTTCGACCCACATGTCCAGCGATTCTTCGATTCGTCCAACCAGCCTCTTTCAATCCGATAGCACGACCTCTTTCAAACTCTGACATATGCTCGTAATGAGCACGAATCTTTCGGCGAGGCATTGTTACAGTCGACGTAAGATATCCGCAGTCAAAATGCAACAGAAATTTTGACCACATATTGAGAATCGCTCCTTATATACACCTGCTGAATGCGCAGTTCCGATGCGCTGGAGTTCCCGCTATTCATTCATTGGACACCAAATTTTAATCATTTGCATGTTCGGTCAAAATGTCTTTGCATACGAAATTTCATTACAATCGGACAACTCTTTCTTGGTGCGTCGATATTTTTTTTTGTTGTTGTTGTTGTTTTAGAGTGCATGTACACTGATACTTAAAATAAACTAAGCATAAGACTTATTTTTTTTATTAAAACTTAATTAACAAAGTAATGAAAGTCGTAATGTTAAATTTATACCTATCATATAGAACAGACACCCTTTATTTAAATAGGAAAGTAACATGTATTCGAACGTGCTCATATTGAGTGGTGACGTCCTGTTTATCTTTTATGAAAGAATTTGGTAATTGACAAAGAAAATGCTCTACGCTATACCCTTTCAATTTGAACGCCAAGGAAATTTTATTACTTCAGAAGAAAACATTTTGTTTAATACAGAATGTAAGTTCGTGCTTTTCTTTGACATTTTGGCAACATCTTTTCATTTTGTAGCCAACAATTTATAGTAAATATTTTTATTTTTGCTTCCCGTACGTGTTCTCCAAATTTCAGAAATAAATAATATCCCTAAAATTGCAAATTTACAAATTATAGTTTATAAAACGAAAATTGGGATCCAGCAGGAAGAAATAAAAACAGCTTCTTCTTTGGAAACCCCGAATTATTAAAGGAAGTTTATTTTGTCATCCCTAAATTTTGTTTAGCTTTGCCTTCACGTTTTATTGTTCTTTAATCAAAGCCAGGAAATGAAGTTACCCAAATGCTAAGAAAGCATAAATGGAAATTTTCTAAAAAGAGAGCAAAAAGACATTTGATAAAGAGCAGCAGGCAATACCTTCATTTCTCCCAGGGTCATGCAGATTTTTCTCTTTTATTTTAAGGAGTGGATTAAATGGAATTTTTATTTATAAATGCTTTCGGTAATTTGATGAGGAAATAAAGTGCATAAAAAATGTGGTCGCCGCCGATGGAAAAGCTTTTACCTATTCCTATTAAACGAAAAATTTAACAAAACGTAGGCGATTTATTTTTGGAAGTCCCTGTCTCTCCTTTTCCGTTGTTTTCCAATGGCGCAGTGCGATGAAAGGGAAATAGAAATTGATCAAATTTCGTGTCAGATTTAATAGGATAAGGTAGAAGAAGAATGACTGAAAATGACAGCGCACGATAAACGCAAAAAATATGCATTAACTTAGTAAATAAAATTTTCTTTCAGAGGAAGTTTAAAACGATTCGCATGTGGAGATTAAACTCGGTCAAAAGAATCGTGCTAAAACAGTTTAAATTTATAACTCTTGGCTGAATCCACTAATCTCATAAATGGAAAAGATTTTGCTTTGGGCGTCTCGTAATATGAATGAAACGAACACAGTTCATTATTCCTTTTAGAACGCTGTCATCCTACAAAGCTTTCTTACTCATCCATTATAGAAAATTCATCTATCCTTGTCAGATATCATCAGTATTTTTTAATATAACCAAATATTTATCATAATAGCGATAGTGGTGGGAGAGTGGGAGGCAAGATGCCTAAAAACTTTCTCCCAATCACCCCTCTACCGACAATATCTAAACTCTTAGTAGAAAAAATATATATATCAGAGAAAATGCACCATTATTTAGAACAGAACTACGCAACTTACTCCCCGTTGTATAAAAGAAAAATTCATTAAATTCAAGAGACACAAAGAAAGAACGAGTTTTTAGTGAATTGTGCGTCGATAATATTGTGGTAAGATAAATTTGTGGCAAGATATTATTTGAAAACTACAAGACCAGTATAAACCAGTTTCAATAGAGTACAAGGTATGCTTCAGCTTTTCTTCTTCACAGCTAGATAAAATAATAGCTGGTAGTATTTGGAATCAGAAATTGCATCAAGACATTTATAAACAAGCAATTTATTTATAGAGAATTTAATTATTAATAAATGATATAAAACTGGGCCAACTTAAAAACTCCCGATGCATTCTTCAGTGAAATTCGTTATCTCTATTATCGTTGATTATAGCAGTGATCAAACTTTTGCTAATTTTGAGGAAAGTGACCACGAAAGCTTGTAAATTAACAACAAAGTTGCTTCACAAGATCGTAAATCCAAAGCGTCATGCAACAAAGGTTTAAAATTTTAGGCTAAAAAGATCTCAGTAATAGGAAAATACTTGTTAGACATTACTGTAATACACAACATGCTGTTTTCTATACAAGAAATAATAAATAATCTGGAAATGTTGGCCGACTAAGCGACACTGTGTTTCCAGGAGAGGGAGGGACGTAGAGTCCAAAAAAGGAGGAAAGAAAGAAGGGGTAGAATCTCCATTTGGGGATCAGAGCTCTTAACGAGATGTGGTGGAAGAACCCAAGTTGAGTTCTGGTGAAATAGTACACAACAACAGAAATTGAATCTGAAATTGACTTGACTTGGTCAATAAAAAATATTCGAAAAAAGTTAAAAATTAAATCGCCAGACGAGTGATCCAACAAACTTTATAATATACGAAACTTATGAAAGTGCGGCCGCCAAAATCCGTCTTTCATGGTAATTACCTCGAATTGGAAGTTTACTTTTCCAATGAATAGCTATGTGTACACAAGAAGTAACTTTATTTCTATATTATTTCAAATTTCTATCTATAAAATTACTCTACCTTAAAATATAAATAAATATTATATATCACATAAATATAGTTTTCAAGTAGTTTATGTTATCCGGAAATTGGACTTATTAAAATTCGTATTAATGAATGTTTATTATAAAGCAAATCAATATTTAGTTTTAATAAAAAATTTAAATATTTTCTTTTACAGGAGCCATTTTTAATGAAAATCTTTGAAAGGAAAATATCTAATTGTTTTTGTGCTAATGGAACTGGGATTAAATATTTGACGAAAAATAAAACTAAAACATTTTTAATTTCCTGAGTAAATTAATTTACTTTTCAATTAGGAAATTAAGTAAAGATAAATTTATAACTAAGACCGCGACATAAAAGAGCACACATTCTGATACATTATGCATAAAATTACTCCAAATAGTTTTTAAAATCCCTTCTTTAAATTCAATAAAAAATTACTGAAAATAATTCTCACCGAATGGAATAAAAAAAGTTGCGCGCAAATTAATTCTTCGAAATTAAAAATAAGAAATAAAATGGATGTATAGTTTCATTCAAAGATTAATCAAATCATCTTTAATAAGATAATAAAATTAATTTAAATGTTTGCTTAAGGGCGGTTCGTTTTTGCAGATTTGGTGACGTCAAACAAAGACATCCCCGTTAAAAAGAAGGCTGGGAAAAGTTCAAATCGATATAAAATATTTACCCTTACGAATCTTCGACTTAAAAAAATTATTAAAAAAAATGCTATAAATAAACCAAAATTTCGACTACTTGACATACTCAAATTTACAGTAAAGTGGAATAGCAGGTTCAACACATCCAAAACTGAATCCATACTGTTCCAAAGGAACAACATTTACTCCCCTTCAACTAAACATCATCGCAATGACGCTTTTCTGAACTGGTATAACGAGAAAATCAAGTAAGCTACTAATGTGAAACAGTTGGGGCATTATACATACATGAAATCAGCACATAAAAATATCAGAAAACTGCAGAGGGAGAGAGGGAGCTTCGCCAGATTCTGTAAATTATCATATACGCAACGTATTTAAAATAACAACAATATTAAATTCTTAATATTATTATTAGATAAAAGTATATAGTCCGACCTACACCATCGTCTGTGTCGCAAAGGCATAAGACTCCGCAAAAACGCACATAGGCTTCTTGTATATGTATTTAATAATAATAACGTATTAGTCAGACAAGTGTCAGGACATTGCAGATTGAATGGTTCTCCGTTTTTCTGAGGAGTGAGAACATAAAAATAGTTGGCATGGTACTGATTTTAGTGAAATAATTTGGAAAAGGGTATGAAAATTAACCTGAAAATATGTAATAACTCTAATAATATGTTATAATTACATTATAACAGTACAATTAATTATTGGGAAAAGATATTGTAATGCCAGACGACCTACCGGGGTAGCAGTGAGAAAAGGCTGTGAGGTCTGATAAAGCCCACGCTGCCAAAGATAAAAAGATATTTAAAGAGGATTAACCTTATGCATGTAAGTTGGGCACCCTAGTTTTCGCAAATGACTTCATTTACGGAGGCAACGAATTCGCCTCACTTGAATAAGTAACCATCGCGCTCAGAAACGGGACATTCCATAAAATATAAATCCAGTTATGAGCAGTCCTGCATAACTAGCAGGTACCTTCTCCTTCCTCCCATCTGATCACCTAGCCACTTCCCTAGGCACAACGCAAAATATTTTCGCTTTGCTTACGTACTTCAAATCATTTGATTTTTATTTGACTTATTCAACTTAACTAATAAAAAATACTTCTGTAAATAATATATATATATCTGATTATCTCTTCCTATATCCCTTAAATTGACATTAACAATATATAATTAACGGCTGACATCCCCCCACTACAATCACACCATATCGCGTTCAACTTTTAAAAATAATTTTAACTAGAAGTCAGCTAAAGCCCGCCGGAACGAATCTTCTGCTTTCTGGTATTGAGGCCTCTGTCCCCTTTCATATTCGTGGGGGATCAGACGCCCCGTTGTGTTTATTGTGTTGGTGCCCCCCCGAATACTCAGCTTGTTACCTTATAATTTATACATTTTGATTGACTGCTTGCGTTTAAAAAAAAAATTCATAATTATTTAATTAACCAGAAGCTACTTTTTCTTGGCGCAAATGCCTACCTTCTCTGATGTTGCCTTTCTGTTTGCTTCTGGGCAGCACGGGTTTTGTCAGACCCTTTTGATCTTCTCCCTTACTGCCCAGGCAAATTGTCGAATTCTTTATTCATGAAGAAAAAGATGTAATACGTTATGCTTTAAGATCATAATTATGTGTTCTTTATATTATGTAGTATTTACTGTGTCCTGCATATTATGTAGTATTTACTGTGTCCTGCATATTATGTATTATTTACTGTATTTGCTGTATTTTCTATGCTATGCATTGTTACTGTATTCTTTATATATTATTTAATGCATTATTTATATTATTTAATGCATTATTTATATTATTTCAATGCATTATTTATATTATTTAATGCATTATTTATATTATTTAATGCATTATTTATATTATTTAATGCATTATTTATATTATTTAATGCATTATTTATATTATGCATTGTTTATCGTGGTCTTTAATTTCATTGTGCGTCTGCTTCAGCTCTTTAGCTAAAATGGGTTTTAAAAAAACGCTTATTTTTTCTCTGTGTCTCTATCTCTATATATATTTTCTAGTTTTTATCTCAAGCCGCTCATAAAAAAGGAGCGTGCATGTGAAGCAATCGTGACATACAAGGTTTGATTTAAAATATTTTTTAATTATAAGCTAAAAATGAAAACTGCAATGCTCCAGACCGAATTCGAAGCAGTGGTCTGAACTCTTGTGAGTTCGAAGAATCCTTTATTAAACTAAACAATCCGTGTGAAGTAAATGTTAAAAGATAAATCATATCACACTGGATGACAAAATTTCACATTTACAGTATTTTTTGCAGAACTTCTTTAAATAATTTCATGTTTTATAGGCAACTTAATATTATCTAAATTGAAATTATTCATGCTGCATTTTCTCATAAGAAATTTTCTGTACTCATATTTAATTTACTTATTTTGAATTTGTGCTTATTTATTATTTATGCTTCATTTTTGTGCTCATTTATTTCTTATTAAATTTATTCATATCAAAATTATTAACATAGAAAGCATCCATGGTGAATTTCGTCTTCTTTCCCCTGCATATGAAGTATTTTTCTTTATTATTTATATTTTATAACAAGGAGAGCAAAGACTATACTGCGTCGAATAAGGTCAACTATTAATTTCAGATTTATGAGTAGAAATCGATATCGTGAGTGCAAAGTAAAATTTAAATCGTTTGTTTCGAGCTGTGGTACAGACTGATGTTCGATATCGCTGGCGGACTATATGAAAGGACCAGGCCCCGGGCCCGGCCCAAACAGGGGCCCTAACTTGGCAAATTTCTACTTATTATATTTTTTTATTGAAAACGAAATTAAACATTAAAGAGTAAGCATATAAAGGGCCCCAGAAGATGATGCAGCTCAGTTGCCCCCAATATATTCAATGTTAAGATAGCTCTGAACTTACACAGAAAATTTTTTATGCTGATGTCGTCACAAAATGGATAAAATACTCCTAGAAATACATTATAATAAGATCTATTGAGCGGAGGAATGTCCCTAGATGTGAAAAATCGAGATAAATAGCAAACAAACACCTGATATTCCCCATTTCTTGCCACTTTCTATTGACTGAGAAATCAGCCTCCACCTCTGCCATTTGCGTTCAATTGCGAGTCACGCGCCACTCCTCCTATAAATTACGTTACCAGCCGACATCTAATCTTGCCGCAATCAGGGGCCGGCACTCTTCCGCAGTCCTCATTTTCTTTCTTAGTTCCGTACCGAATCCGTCTCTTAAGAAAAATAGCCGGAAGATAAGCTCGCAGGCCCGATAATGGAGTGCTGGCCGGAGTCTGAAGTGCCCCCCATCTCCTCTCTACCAACGTCTTCCTTTCTTCATCCAAAACCGACAACGAACTCTGCCAATTGCTGGCAAATCAAGAATTTACTCATCTGTAGGTTTCTGCTAATGTCATGTGTTAACAACATAGGGATAAAGTCAGTTTCCGAATGCATTTCATCTCGTCTCTGTCGTGCTCTCTTGGGAAGAGCTGTCGTCAATTTCAAAAATTTCTCTTACGAAGAGCTTTCGTCAATTTCAAAAATTTCTCTTATGAAGAGCTTTCGTAAATTTCAAAAATTTTCTCTCATGAAGAGCTTTCGTCAATTTCAAAATTTTTCCCTTATGAAGAGGTTTCGTCAATTTCAAAAGTTTGACGAATTTACTTCAATAAAATTTTTAAGCGCTAACAACTTATTCGCTGGCATTTATTCTTTCATTAGTTCGCGTGGTATATGTGGAACCTTCCATATAAAATCTACATTTATGTACACTGTGTATGTAAAGGTACTTAAACGCAAAGTTCAGCAAAATTGGGGCGGTGCGTGGTAACATGGTTACCTTCCATAGAAAAAAACGACTACCAACTATTCGTTCGCGGAAAGTTGACCGATGGTACCTTTAGAATTCACGGGAGCTGACGTCACAAACGGGCTAGTTCATTACAGCAGAGGGGAGGACGTCATTTCAGAACTGGTTTTTGGCGCAGACAAACGTTCGCTCAAAACCAGTTCGGTCAGGTCCCACCGAAGGCAGAAATATTTATTTTCTTTCGAACGTTTCACCATCTAATCACGCCATACCATCGGCGTTGGTATCACTACGCCAATAAACGTTGATTGATATTGTTGTTTGATTTAATCTGCGTAGTGTTCGATTTATATAAATAAATCCTATGGAGACATCCGTGGTAACGTACTCTTCGTGATATCAACCCGGGTTTGACTTCCAGTGGGTTAGGCCACGTGCTGCTTTTCTGCCCACTTGAGTTCGGTGTTCAGTTTCCTTGGCGGCTGATGGTTTGGATTCTTCGGAAAACTATAGATCCCGGCGCAGCATATCCTTTTTTGTTCTTGCGCCGGATAAACACAGAAAAATCGGAAGTTATTTTAAATATCCCAAAAATTGAAAATAATAGGCTCCATATGTGATCATTCCCACCGCCATTACTAAGAATAATTTCTATCGATATAGTTTCCATCGATATAGATAAGTTTTTTGACATAAAGAGAGCAAAATTAAAAGCATGGCTGCTCCACACCATATCTAAGAAATGACAATGTAATTGTACAACAGACGATGTCACACCAGATGGTATAATATCACGCCAGACGATATAATGCACACCATAAGGCATAATGTCACAGCAGACAATATAATATTTCAATAGATAATATATACAGTAAAACCTCCCTAAGGCGACCACCGTCGTTTCCGTGAAAAAGAGATAGCTCAGGTAGGTGGTCTCTGAATGGAGGTAAATTTAGCATTAAGTCTTTGAAGATGAGAAACCCTGTTTCCAGGAAAAAATGGCCGTTAAGGTAGGTGGTCGCTGAAAAGAGGTGGTTGTTAAGAGAGGTTTTACTGTGCTAAAAAAAAGCCTTAATTTTCATTTTCAAAATCTCCCAACTTTCAATAACAATATTAAATATATATTTAACATCATAAAAATGCTGTTAAAAATCTCCTTGTAACCTAATCAATATTTTAAACGATAAGTGAAAAAATTTGAGCGACAACGTGTTTTTAAAAACGTAGTTAAAATTTATATAAATCAAACATTTTGGGAGGATGATGGATCCTCCTTCTTCAGGATAATTGCAAACGACTTATGAGAAGTTGCCAGATGTTAAATGGAAAAATTACTATGGCTCAGGTTATGTTTATCCAAAAACAGAGGTATCCATATCGAAAGAAGTGTAGGTGGCGCTTCGGTGTATGTCATTTACAACAGACTGCCTATTAATGTAAATATACAACGATTCAAAAAAGTTAAGATCAAAAAGGGATTACGTTTGAAAGATGATTTTGGTTTCGTTGAACAGAAAACTATGATCATGTAAACAAGTGTGATTAATAACAGACGAATTTAAATCAATAGAACCAGAATTTTTGCGCACCAACGCCTGATGTTCCGTGACACGTATTTCAAGTGATCTATGAGTTTGGCCAATCTAAGTTATTACATTCACAAGGAATGGGATAGACACCCCACTACTTAATTGGGTAGGGGTTCTGTCTTTTAGTTGAGAAAAGCGAATTTTTTGAGATGGTTTGAAAACAACCCAAAAATTAAATTCCCGTAAAATCTTAGCAATAACTGGAGATGCACCGGGAAAATAAGGAAGGCAGATTGCTTTTTTTGTAGTCTTTGGTGTTGAAGGAGATCAGATATGAAATAATATTGTTGCGACGGAGTTTGATGTATGAGAGGTTAATAATAGAACGGGTGAAGCCCCGTTACGCAGCAACGTCGCAAAGGAAGGAAAGATCAGATTGAAGAGGCTCTGAACTACTACAAAGTATGATAGACCGTTTGATAAAAAACGCAAAGGGAGACATCTTTTGACTGATAGGATGTGCTGATGTAGCATGTGGAGGAAGGTACACTGAAAAGGGTTTATGGAACACTGAGGTATGAAATGAACGACCAACTCTCTGAATCAGCACGTGTAAGAAGGAGAGTCTATCATCACTCTCAACTTCAAATGCAAACTGAATATGTTGGTCAATAGAGTTGAGGAATTGAAGAATAACGTTAGGATCGGCATTGGGTGCGATAAGGTAAAAGGCGTCGTCAACATAGGGCCTCCAAAAGAAAATATTATTGCTGGGACCAAAAGGTTCAAAGACTTCAAATATAGACATCTAAATCTCAGCAAGAATGGGAGACAACGAATTACCCATAGCATGTCCATCATTTTGTTTAAAAAAAAGCTTAACTTGAAAACTAAAAAAGGTGTTATCAATACACAGTAAAGTCAGGTGCCGAATAATATCAGCAGAGAGGCCTGAGTCACAAAGCTTTTGTCTTAAACAATCCAAAACCCCGTGTATGGGTATATGCGTGAAAAGAGATGTAACATCAAAGGATACCACAATGGAGTCAGTGGACTGTTCCAGAAGAGCTGATATGAATTCCGAGGAATTCGAAACAGAGTGAACACTTGGTTGAATTACTGATGTGATCTCACGTGTAAGAAATTTAGAAAGAAGATAAGTTGATGACCCAATATTAGAGACAACAGGTCGTAATGGCCAATTAGGTTTATGCACTTTAGGTAGCGTGTATATCTTGGCGCAGGTAGCAATGGATGGAATCAAGGTCTGTAAACTGATGTGCGAGAGCAAGGTAGATTGGCGACATTGTTTTAATGTTTTCCGAACAGTTTGCAACAAGTGAGGTGCAGGATCTTTGACAATAGGTTTACAAGGTCCACTATTAAGGAGATAAGCAGTATTTTCATAAAACATATGCTTATCAACTATGACAATTTGTCCGCCCTTGTCGACCTTAGTGAGAATGATATCAGGATGTTTGGAATTTGTGTCCAGTTCCCTTTCATTACTTGACGAAAGGTTGGGACGACTGTAACGATAGATAGTTTTGCAAGCACATACCTCTGGAGAACGAACGTTGTCATACTTTTCGTTGGGGAATTGACTGTAAATTAGAGTTCTTTCAATGGGTATAATAAGATAAGGCAATGACACACGTTTTACAATAGCAAAATTATCATTCAGAGAGAGTAATTCTGACTGACGGTTGGAAATTTGAATATCCGAAAGGTTTGCTATAGGCATGGAACTAAAACTTAAGGAAGCTCCCTAAAGAGGTATCGATGAAGTTATATTGAAAACGGGGTTCTCCTTCCGGTCGGCCATTATCAGTCCAGAAAACGTGTACCTCTTCGATATATCCTACAGCTAGTGTTGTGAGATTCGAATTGACAAATTGCTTTTAACGGAAAATTGTTGTTTCCGCCCATTATGCCGGCCTGTGTGGCATTTGGTTGCGTCAACCGATCTGATAAACCAAAGCCTGGTGTTACATTTTATGTACTATTAAAATTGCTTTATGCTTGCTACACTCATTAATTGCTTGTTATTAATTATTAATTGCTTACACTATTAATTGCTTGTTATTACTATTAATTGATTGTTGGCTAATATTAATTGATTGTTACACTAATTGATTGTTAATTATTGATTGCTTGTTATTAATTATTAAAAAATTGTTTGTTAATTATTAATTGCTTGTTAGTAATTATTAAAATTGTTTATTAATTATTAATTGCTTCTGTTAGTACTATTAAATTGTTTATTAATTATTAATTGCTTGTTAGTAATTATTAAAATTGTTTATTAATTATTAATTGCTTGTTATTAATTATTAAAATTGTTTATTAATTGGTTATGCAAAGGGACTACAGCGAGTGAGAGTCCTAACTGAGAATTGAGACATATTGCTATTTATAGATTTTAGACCCCTAATTAAGAATCCGAAGTCCTTTGTCAGTGAAATCCATATATTAATTTTTAATTAAAGAATAAAATTTTCAAAATTCTCACAGATTCAGGTGTTTGGCGAAATATGTGTAAGAATTGGCGATGCTTTTATTATCGTTTCAAAACTAGTTTGCTTTTTGATACATAAAGTTTTGAAACAAGATACATGCTTTTTGTGAAAGCAGAAATGAACGGAGCCATTAATCACTAAGTTTAGTAATAACTTTAGTTTTCGTCCTCTGCGTGGTAAAATTCCAAGCTGTCCAGTTGTTTCGAATTTTTTAATCATGTCACGTAGAGCGCACGTGGTCAATGGTCCTCGGCGTAAGTTCTTCTGCCGGCGGAATGTTTTTATTGCAGCAGATGAGTTCTCGTCATTCTGGCAGAAAAGCTTCACTCACAGAGCTTTGTCTTTCAAAGTCAGTATTGCGCATCAGCGAACTGGAAACTCTTTCTCGCGCAGCGCCTGTCTTCCTCTTTTATCGGACTCGTCATTTGCATGGGTGGCACAGAGTCTAGGTTTCTGCAAATCACGTTTCACTGGTGTTACAGCGTCGTCTATCGATGATTTTTTGTACTAAATATTTTTTTTCAATAAATCAATTTTTTTTTTTCATACAATCGAACGCATGATCTGAAGTGTCTGCTGTCCAAATTTCATGTCTCTATGACCCATACAACGCCCTACATAGCCCTCTGTGTTGGAGCATTTCGACAAACCTGTACAATATTCATAAATTGTACAAATAAATTATTAAAATATAATTAAATTATAAATTACTAATTATTTTTTATTAATATAATAAACGAATATTTTATTCGTAAAGGCCGCTATAATAAGGGAGAACGGAATTGTTAAAAAATCGTACACTAAAACGTGGAGAACCACATTATCAATGTTCCGGTAATGACCCCATTTCGCAGTTTCGAGCCTGTTGGGGAGTATTCAAGTATTACGGAAGCTTCTTAGGATTGGGAGGAGGGTGGTTGCCGTTGGTTTTATTTTCCTACGTTAGCCAATGTTAATTTTTGCTTACTAGGGTGGGAGTTGAAATGGCCAAAATATTGCTTACGTAATACATGGAACTCCCTTATGTATGGAGAAGGCCATGCAACCTTGAGGGGGGGGGGAATTTTACCCGCTGATGTACCAGGCACCAAACTTTCCTAGACAACTACTCTAGAAGAAGGGAATAATGCTTGATTTAATAATAATTAGCTATGATTTGAGTTCAACAACAAAAACGCCGCCTTTCATCGTGGTAAATCCAATTGTTTACACTTTTCCTCACATAATAAATAATGTGTAACTTCAATATCTGTTCATAAATTGAACATATACTATGAGAAATCGAATTCGTATTTAAAAAAAATGTTCCCGAAAAAAGATTTTTGTATAGCGTCGAACGACAGCATTTAACTCTTTCTGAGCTTATGATGATGGCAAATGGAAATGACGAAGTAAAGTCATCAATAAAGGTACAGGAATAATTGACTTCATACTTCAGCATAGAAAACGAGCATTAGGGCCCTTCCTTAAGTTTTAATTCCGTGATTATAGGTGATGGAAGCGAATTAGACCTGTAACACTGGCGCCGCTGTGGATGGTAAAGTTTGCGAAATTTGTTAGCCGATAACTCAGATGTTCGACGAGAAACAATCTCACACCGGGAAAATGTACGAAAATTGATGCGTGAAAAATCGGGTAGTCAATGTGTGAGTTGAAGGTGTAATCTCATCTCTCTTAACTTATCTCTTACCTTCTTTCTAAATTTCTTACACGTGAGATCACATCAGTCATTCAACCAAGTGTTCACTCTGTTTCGAATTCCTCGGAATTCATATTAGCTCTTCTGGAACAGTCCACTGACTCCATTATGGTATCCTTTGTTGTTACATCTCCCTTCACCTGTATACCCGTACACAGGGTTTTGGATTGTTTAAGACAAAAACTTTGTGACCTAGGCCTCTCTTCTGATGATGCTGATATTACTTGGCATCTCACTTTACTGTGTATTAATAACACCTTTTAGTTTTCAGGGTAAGTTTTTTAAACAAACTGGTGGACTTTCTATGGGTGATCCGCTATCTCCAATTCTTGCAGACATTTAGATGTCTATATTTGAAGTCTTTGAACCTTTTGGTCCCAGCACTAATATTTTCTTTTGGCGGCGCTATGTTGACGACGTCTTTTGCCTTATCGCACCCAATGCCGATCCTAAAGTTTTTCTTCAACTCATCAACTCTATTGACCAACATATTCAGTTTACATTTGAAGTTGAGAGTAATGATAGACTCTCCATCCTAGACGTACTGATTCAGAGAGTTGGGCTTTCATTTCAGACTTCAGTGTTCCATAAACCCTTTTCAGTGTGCCATCCTCCACATGCTACATCAGCATATTCTATCAGCCAAAAGATGTCTTCCTTTGTGTTTTTTTATCAAATGGGCTATCAGACTTTGCAGTACTGAAGAGTCTCTTCAATCTGATCTTGTCTTCCTTCGCGAATTGGAGTTTCCCCCGTTCTGTTATTAACCGCTTATTCATCAAACTCCGTCGAAACAAAATTGTTTCATCATTGATCGCTTTTAACAGCAATGACTACAAAAAAGCAATCTGCCTTCCTTACTTTCCCGGTGCATCTCCAGTTTTTGCTAGGATTTAACGAGAATTTAATTTTTCTATTGTTTTCAAACAATTTCAGAAAATTCGCTTTTCTCAACTAAAAGACAAAACCCCCCCAATTAAACAGTCGGGTGTCTATTCCATTCCTTGTGAATGTAATACAACTTATATTGGCCAGACTCGTAAATCCCTTGACACACGTGTTAAGGAACACCACGCGTTAGTGAGTAAAGTCCTGGTTCCATTGATTCAAATTCTTCTGTTGTTAATCACAGTTATTTACATGATCATAGTTTTTTATTCAATGAAGCCGAAATCATCTTTCAAACCCGATCCCGTTTTCATCTTAACTTTTTGAATCGTTGTTTATTTACATTAACAGGAAATTTATTGTAAATGACCTTGAAGCGCCTCCTGTACTTCGTTCAATATGGAGACCTCTGTTTTTGGATAACCGTAACATGAGCCATAGTAAATTTCCCATTTAACGTCTGGCAACTTCTCATAAGTTGTTTGCAATCATCCTGAAGAAGGAGGATCCATTATCTTCCGAAAACGTTTCATTTTTAAATAAATTTTAACTACATTTTTAAAAAACGTTGTCAGTCAAACTATTTTTAATTATATTTTGTATAGTGTTTTCACGAATAATTCTTCTATTTCAAACGATATTTAAATCAAATCTCACTAAATCTCTAACAGAAAATAGGTATTGTTTTGTTTTGTTCTTTTGGTTTCACGCAAGTTTTAAGTAAACTTCACTCAAACCTTGCATGGTCTCCAATGAAGTTTACTTAATATAGGTGTTTTCACATCATCAATCTCATCTGCGACACACTTTTTTTATTTATTTTTTTCAACGCGTTTTTCCGAGAAGAGCGGAATTTTTTCGCACTTCCTTTCCCTGTAATTATCCTTCCTGTCATTTGTGAAGGGAGTACCGTGCTCCCCTTCTTCCGGGGCTCCACTTTTTTCGCAAGCTGGGAAAAAGCTCTTCTTCCGCGCTCGCACTAATACTAGGCGTGATTCTGAACATCTCGAAGTTCATACTTAAAATAAAATTTATATTCGTCTTTTCAATTTATTGCTAGTTTGGAAAAATAACGTCACCCGCCTCGTTAAAATGCCATTAAAAGAACACTTCATATTGGAATATTCGTGACTGACAATTGGGGATCATTATCGCATTTTCAATAAATTTATATTCCGCAGTTAACCTTCTGTACAATAGAACTTTTCAAATAACGTTATATTTGGGTATAAAGCAGTTTTATATAACGTTGTTTGGAAAGTTATGTTATTTAATTTTGCGACAGAATACATTCAAACCTTGTGTTTACTCATTTTATATAATCTTACCTATCTATATCTTATCTAAATAATCGTCTGGCTCGTGTATATACTCTTTATTCTTCTCTTATTCAGAGGTCGGACACACACGGACCTCATGATACCCTCAGATTGCTTTATGCGACCCGCAAAATATTTTATTAACGAATCGAAATATAAATAGTAGGATGATTTAAACTTTCGTAATGTTAAATAGGATGTGTTTTGGTACTTTCTGAATATTTCATGACTTTCTGGAATTCGATACGGCTTCTATACATATATTCATTTGTGTGTGTGCAGGGGCGTTGCAATAAAAACATTATTGGATGGCTGAAGCAGCTTTTAAAAAAATAATGTGATTCGTCGTTAAATGTAAAATTAATATCTAATGGGGTTACCTTTGTGTGCGTGTGTATGTGTGTATTTATGGAATTTCCAATTGATAATAAATTTCGACATACAACTTTTATATCAACTAGAAAGATTTTACATTTTAACCAATTTTTAAATTTCCTGGCATGTCAAAGTTTGAGATGAAGAATAATTAAAATCTTTAGCATGTTTAATTTTTAAATACAACAGACTTAATACTGATAAAATAAGAAGTGAAAATGATCACCGAAGATTTCGGACGCGTCATCAGAGGAATATTTAACTTCATCACACGTGTTAACTTTACATTCAGCTTTCTCATGTTTTACAAAATTAACTTTCTAAACTGTACCCGTCGCGTTTCTATCATTATTTCAAGCAGTTCTAGTGAAAATGCTAGCTTCATTGTGTCATGATGAATCTAGCTCTTCTTGGAAAACGAGCTTTTATATAGAAATAGAACTTACGTACTCGCAAAAGCAAGAAGAGAAGGAATATCTGTGTGGATTATGGCTCATAAATTCATAGTTCTAAGAGAGAGAGAGGGGGAGAAGAAAAATGACGCCATTTTGAGAGTGAAGAAAGGACCAATAATGACAAGGTGAGAAAGCATAGAATCCCTCCCGAAAAATAGTAAGGTTCCTAATAAAATTGCATTTCTTTAAATGTGTGTCTTAAATTCCCGAAGAAATTATAAAAACTGAACTATGCTGCAATATCCTTTAAGTGTCCTTGTTCTTAAACAAGGAAAGTTTTTATTTTAAGAACTTGCAAAATGAGAGAGGATTAAAAATCTAGAAAATCGAAAATCTGAAAGGATTATAACTCTAAAGCGGCTTTCACTAGAAAAAAAAAACAGAAATGGAACAAAAGTGGTTTGACTCAAATCTTTAAAGTTTTCAAAAGTAAAAATGCCATGAAAATATAAATTCTATAAAAAAATCATTACTATTTAGTCACAAACGAATCTAAAATTTATTTTTAAATTTAGTAAAATGAAAGATATTATTTGTTTCCTTTGAATTAAAATCTCCCATATGTTCTAAAAACTTATGTCTACATCGCTTCTGAATTAAATAACGTTTAGTATAGAAATATGGTTTCATAAAAAGGGGGTAAAAATAAACTTAAACAAAGCTGTTAAAGTGATGACTAATTGTCATTGAATAAGTATTAATTAATGATATGTAATAATCAGTAAATTATTAATAGTTACTTAATTAGAAATAGTCAGTTAATGTATGTTGATCAATGATGAATAATAGTAATTTAATGATTATTAGTCTCGATGATTAATTATAGTTAAATTGATTATTAAAGTCGTCTAATACCCCACCATATTATTTTCTCTTTGAATCTATCTCATTCTCGAAAGATAACTATTTAATAATCTCGTGGAACGTAATAGATAATTTAATTCACTTACTTGTGTATGTATATATATCCTACAGTAATGTCGCTAGATAGGAGGGCGACCCAACAAGTCCTGCTGTAAATGTGGAACTTTGACTGTGGTGATCGAGGTCAGGACTCCCCTTAATCTGCAGGTCCAGCTTGCCAACACGTCCGGTCAGCGCAATGAGCTTAAGGGCAATTACTTCGTATTCCTTTTACAATATTACGAGTGTACTGTTCGTTCACGAAATGAAATCCGACGAAACAGTTAGAAATAACGGGAGGTGACGTCACAAACGGCCTATTCTATTACAGTAGAGGAGGGCTCCAATTTCAGAACTTGATTTTGGCGCCGACAAACGTTCACCAAAAGCCAGTTCTGAAATTGTAGTCCTCCTTTGTTGTAGTGAACTAACCCGTTTGTGACGTCACCTCCTGTTATTTCTAACTATTCCATCAGACTTCTTTTCGTGAACGAACAGTATGCGTGTGGTAACAGAGAGACCTTCATCCTGCAGTGGATTGAAATATGGTTGACGATAATAATGTGATTATATATATAATCACAATGTTATCATCAAACTTTCTCAATCCACTGCAGGATGGAAGTATACAGGGTGTCTCAGCACCAGGGTTACAAACATCTAGGAGGGGTAGGGTGCACCTAGACGAACAATATTTGTCATAGAACCTAGGGTCGCAAACCACTCACAGCGCTAGTTCTAAAACCGTCCAGCATGCACAAATATTTACAACCAGTGCGTGAAAAGCGCCAGATAAAACTCAGGTCAGCTGCTCAAGTGCATAGATGATTAGGACATCGCATTTTGCGCTTCTCATGCACTGGTTGTCACTATTTGTGCATGCTGGACGGTTTTAGAACTGGCGCTGTGAGTGGTTTGCGACCCTAGGTTCTATGACAAATATTGTTCGTCTAGGTGTACCCTACCACTCCTTGATGTTTGCAACCCTGGTGCTGAGACACCCTGTATGTATGTATATATATGTGTGTGTGTGTGTGTGTGTGTGTGTGTGTGTGTGTGTGTAAGAAAACAGATTGGGGGGGTGACATGAAAGCGAATTACTCAGGACAAACTTGTACGGAAAGCATTTGGAGAGACTTTTATCCATCAGTGAATAGGTAATGGTTGAATATACTAATAAAGATAGTACATAACTTCAAAATTTCTTTTTTTAAATAAAAAACAAAATAAATACCAAATTAAAAATATTAACATCGTAAAACAAAAGGAATTCAATCGTTAACGACGAAATTGAACATCCTCAATCAAACATCCTCCATCAATTCCTAACCTTCCTCTATCCAAACTGATCACCCTCTTTTCCTTGAAATAAACTCACGTTCGTAATTATGCTTCATTGATCAAATAATTTATAAACTTAACAGGGTCCGTTAATTCTCAACATTAACTTTGATTAATTAAATGGTTAATGCTTCAAACATTTCCCACAGGAGCAAAAAAACTAAAAAAATTAAAACTTCGAGTTCATTATGGATAGCTCACTTCGGTTTTTATATAAAAAATACGGATAATAAATCACCGGACAACTTTTTATAAAAAAAAATTATTGACAAAAGAGTATTAAAATTCTTTAAGCTGGAATGTCTCAAAGCCAAAGCAGGTATACAAAAATGCCACACCGCAATGTAAGCGTTTTTCATTTTAAACTAACAGAGGTTGGAATACTACTGTTAATACTAAATTAATCTAAAATTATAGTTTAATATTTAGTAAATAACTAGTAGACATTAATTAAATTTATTTAATGCAATTAAGATTGAAATATGATTTATTTTGTATACGTTTTTAACATTTCAAATTTGACTTAAATACTTCCAATGCCTATGTACCTGGAGACACGATTAAAATGTCATAACTTGTTATCAAATTATGATCGATCATATATAACATATACTTTTATGCATCCCTGACACATCAAAATGTGACGGATATATTATGGATTATGTTGTATAACATAGGTTGCAAAGATATAACAATTGTATAACAAGGATATTAAGGAAGATAACAAAATTAACTTTATTTATACAAGTCGAACACTACGCAGATTAAATTACGCAACGCTTGTTATCAACGTTTTTTAGGCGCAGTGATATTAACGTGCCCTACCAAACGCACAAAATATATCTTTTCAAACGTTTCACCATTTAACCACGTCATAACTTCGGAGTTAGTATTACCACGACTAAAAAACGTTAATATAATTGTTGCTTAAACAAACTTAACATTGATAATCATTTATATAAATCGAACACTACGCAGATTAAATCAAACAACAATATTAATCAACGTTTATTGGCATAGTGATATCAGCGTCGATGTTATGACGTGGCGAGATGTGGTGAAAAGTTTGTTGAAATTTGAAATTTGTTGAAAAGAAATATTTCTGCGTTCGGTGGGACCTGAACCCAAGACCTTCCACTTGCCGGGGTGGAGGCTCTCCATACTGAGCCATAAACGACATCATTTAATCTCTTACGAACGTATATAAAGAATATTTACTGAAGCCGGTTATTTCGCAGAATGGTGTAGTACATAGACTACTATTTAAACCAAATTGCAAAGAAACTGGTATTAAATTGATCGAAATGCACGTTGCAGCATATGTATTTATTTTATATAAATCGAACACTACGCAGATTAAATCAAACAACAATGTCAATCAACGTTTATTGGCGTAGTGATACCAACACCGATGTTATGGCGCTTCAGTAAAATAGTCTTTATATACGTTCGTAAAGAGATTATATATTGTCCTTCGTAGCTCAGTGGGTAGAGCCTCCGCCCGGCAAGTGGAAGGTCGTGGGTTCAGGTCCCACCGAACGCAGAAATATTTATTGTCTTTAGAACGTTTCACCATCTCCCCACGTCATAACATCGGTGCTGGAATCACTACACCAATAAACGTTGATTTGTATTGTTGTTGATAATCATATTTAAATACCTTATTTCCAAAAAACTAATTGGGGACACTATTTTTCAAGTTACAAAAGAAAGATTATGAGAACCGTAATTGCGTGGAAACGTGAAAAATGTGATTTTAGGGTAAACACAGTTAAGATTACTTTTTCAGCTGTCTTTTTCCCCAAGTACAGCGCACTATACCCGCGGCAAAGCTAACCTGGTTCACTGACAAGACGCAGAGCAGTATGATTCCGCCAGTGCGATATAGTTCGCCCTTTCTTACGTTAACAGAGTTAATAGAAGATACATTTCGTACATAAAAATTATAGTAATGCTCAAATATACTACTGTTTGTAAAAATTGCAACACCATGAAGGAATCATGTGACTGAGCTGAAACTTTCAGGAAATGCAAATTAGGGTATGCTATTCAAATGATTAGAATTTCAGAGTCATCGCGCATGCGTGGGCTGAGCAGCGCCCTCTGAACTGCTGATGGATCCGTATAAATAGAGGGCTGTAGCGGGGTGTGTATGTTTATCTGCTAGTGGTAAACGTTACATGAGACGTCACTATGCCTCTACGACGAAAGAGGACGACATTTCAGCAAGTTACGGAGTTTCAACGAGGACGAATAATCGGCCTTCGTGAAGGAGGGTTTTCTTATCATGCAATAGCAGCTCGTATGGGGCGTAACAGCAGCACAGTGATGCGAGTGTGGAAGCAGTGGGTTCAAGAGAACCAGACAACTCAGAAATCCAGAAGTGGACGCCGAAAGGTGACGTCAGCACGGGATGATAGACACCTGGTCCGCATTGCGGTGATAGACCGTTTTGCTTCATCTGGACAGTTGGCAGAACGTTGGTGCACTGCTACAGGTGTATCATTGTGTGCTTCATCAATTCGTCGGCGTCTACTGCACCGTGGATTGCGTGCAAGAGTTCCTTTATACAGGATCCCCTGACGCAAAACCATCGGCGCCTGCGGCTGCAATGGGCTCATGGACATAGAGACTGGCGTGCTGATTGGCAATAAGTGGTGTTTTCTGATGAATCCCGCTTTAATTTGGGGTAAAGTGTCGGCCGCATCCGTGTTAGACGCTATACCGGTGAACGCCACCTTCCGGAGTGCGTTATCCAACGTCATAGTGGACGAACCCCCAGCGTTATGGTCTGGGGTGCGATTGCGTATCATGGACGATCTCAGCTGCTACGAATTGTGGGTAATCTTAACAGCAACCGGTACATCAATGAAGTTCTGGAGCCCGAAGTTGTTCCCTTCCTTCAAGGCATTCCCGGAGCTGTATTTCAACAGGACAATGCCCGCCCACATATTGCCAGGAATGTTCAAGACTTCTTTTCATCACAACAGATACAGCTTCTTCCTTGGCCTGCCTATTCGCCGGATATGTCGCCGATTGAACATGTGTGGGATTTCGTTGGTCGGCGTCTCGCTCGTGATCCTCGTCCCATAGCTACTACAGATGAACTTTCGGATGGCATACAAGCAATCTGGAATGCTCTTCCTCAGGCACACATTCAACATCTGTTTGATTCCATGCCACGTCGTATAGCATCACTTATTGCAGCGCGTGGTGGCTTCACCAAATACTGATTTTCGACATGTAATATTGTTTTTTGCTTTGTAATTTTAATCGTTTATTTGTATCAACACAGGTCGTTTGTACATTAAATTTCATTCAATTCGGACGAGTCCTTCATGGTGTTGCAATTTTTACAAACATGAGTATACATAAAACATAGGCATAATTGTGCAATTAAAATCTGGTATTTATTAAATTTAGAAAAAAGACTCATTATAGCAAGCGCTGACGTCATTAAAGTAACTGACCACTCAGAGGACTTCGTTCGCTTGGCGGGAAATTTGGCGCGTGGACTTTTGGCAATCGCGTTTTTCTGCATTCCAAATTAGGCGATAAATAGGCTAATAATGTTGAGGGTTACCTCATTTTTCGCCAATTCGCGAATGAATACTCGTTGCACGGGAGTGAAAAGGTTGCCTTAACGGTGTACCAGATTAGCTTTGCTGCGAGTATAGCTACAATATCCCAACTACAATTCCTTACTATTATAGTATCCTAGCTATAGTAAAATGCGCCAAGAGATACAGCTTTTCACAAGATTCAAGCCTCTGTAGAATAGTTATCAAACCTTATATATACATTGTACAGAGTATTGGTTACGGCTTTTTACCTGTAAAAGATTGTCATGGGGGGGAAGAAATATGGAATTTATAGATTTTCTTGAAAATTTCAACGATTTTATGCAAATTGCTTGCGGAACCCCGCGGATCATACTTAAGAAACACTGTAATATGCAATACATGTAAATACAATATACAATGATGTACAATACATATAAGGTATATAAGTTATAGTGTATATGCAATAAAATATTTGTGCTGCATATACAATATGCATTATATACTGTATTGCGGGTTCCGCATAAAATATACTTTATATAAGTATTATGGGTTCATCGGAACATACTTTAAGAAATACTGTAATATGCAATGCATATAAATACAACATACACTGTATGTACATTGCAGTATATAATGTGCATTGTGTGTGAAATAAAATATTTGTATTGCATATACAATATACATTATATAAATATTATGGATTCATCGGAATATACTTTAAGAAACACTGTAATATGCAATGCATATAAATACAACATACAACGTATGTGCATTACACTATATAATATGCATTTTGTATGCAATACCATATGTTCCGTGGAGTTCAGCGAACCATTTCCATAAGATCCTTGAAATTTTCAAGAAAATCTATAAATGCTATAATTTTTCCGGCATTAAAATCTCTTAGAGTAAACTAGCCATTACCAATACTCTATAAAAATAGAAAAAATTGTATTAACTATCGTCTAATAATCTTTTTATATTAATTTATTGCTTTTTTAGGTTAATGTCCAAGAGGCGATAAATGACAGCCCTTTTGGTTTTCCTTGAACAATGGTAATAGAAAAGTTCCCTCGTAAATAAGCAGCAGTAGGAAAAAGATTCCGTAGAATAAATATTTTGAGAACCCCGGATATATATATATATCATCATCATCATATTCAACCATTATCTATCCACTGCTGGATGAAGGTCTCTCCAAATGCTTTCCACACAAGTCTATCCTGAGCAATTCGCTTCCACGTCACCCCAACCTGTTTTCTTATTTCATCCACCCATCTAGTTTGAGGACGTTTTCTAGGTCTTCGGTGGTCTCTTGGAATCCAGTTCAGAATTTCTGTTGTCCATCGTTGATCAGTTCTTCTTGCAATATGCCCAGCCCATCGCCATTTCAGCCCTTTTACTTTAACAATGATGTCCTCTACTCTAGTTTGCTCTCTCACCCAAGTGTTTCTTTTTCGATCTCTCCTAGTTATTCCAAGCATGCACCTCTCCATGCTCCTTTGCGTTGTCTGTAACTTTCGTATTGCTCCAACTGTTAGACTCCATGTCTCTGATCCATAAGAGAGGACTGGCAATACACACTGGTTGAAGACCTTTCTTTTTAGACACAAAGGCAATTTCCCCTTCAGGATAAAACTGTTTCTTCCAAATGCACTCCAGCCAAGTTTAATACGTCTGTTGAGTTCTTTCATAATGTTGCCATCCATTGAAATCAGCTGGCCAAGGTAAATATATGAATCAGCAATTTCTAGCTCAATGTTGTCAACTTGTATTTTTGTTTCCTCTACGAAATTATTGAACATGATCTTAGTTTTTTGTAGGTTCATCTTGAGTCCAACTTCTTTACTTCTAGTTGAGAGCTCCTGTACCATGTCTTGGAGTTCTAATGGGTTCGTTGAAAAAATAACAATGTCATCAGCAAACCGCAAATGATTTAAATATTCACCATTTATTTTTATTCCCTTGTTATTCCAATTTATCTGCTGAAAAATCATCTGTAAAGCTGAAGTAAAAAGTTTTGGAGAAATGGTATCTCCCTGCCTCACCCCTTTGCCAAGTTTGATAGTTTTGGTATCTTTATGTAACCGAAATTTTGCACTTGCATTTTTATACACACGTTTCACCATGTCAATGTACACATCCTCAATGTCTGTTGATCTTAAAGAGTTGATGACTGCTGATGTTTTTATAGAGTCAAAGGCCTTCTCATAGTCAATAAATGCAACACACAATGGAAGTTCATATTCATGTGTTCTTTCAATTAATTCTCTTAATACTTGAATATGGTCCACTGTACTGAATCCACTTCGAAATCCAGCTTGTTCTCTTGGTTGAGCTGCATCTAATTTTTTCTGCAGGCGATGTGTTAGCACTTTTGTGAAGATTTTATAAATAGCAGGTAACAAGCTAATTGGTCGGTAATTTTTCAAATCCTCTTTATCACCTTTTTTATGCAAAAGAATTACTGTTGCAGAATCCCATTGGTTTGGTATGTTACCGCTGTTAAGACATTTGGTAAAGAATTTTGCAAGTATGTCTTCTACATATTCTCCAGCTTCTTTTAGGATATCTAATGTAATACCATCATCACCAGGGGCTCTTCCTTTCTTCATATTTTTTATTGCAAATGAAACTTCTTCTTTTAAGATTTTAGGAGCTGTTCCTTCGACTATTTCAATGTCTTCGTTTAATCCACTGTTACTTTCATATAGTTTTTTGTAGAATTCTTCAACTCTTCTAAGTATTTCTTCCCTATTTCTTGTTACGGTGCCATCCTCTCCTTTTAATGCAATGATGTGTTTCTTCCCAATAGACAAACTCCCTTTAACAACCCTAAGGCTCTTGTTGCTTTCAATGGCCTTCCTTACTAACTCACAATTGAATTTTCTTATATCTTCTTTCATGTTTTTGCGCAAAGTTTTGCAAAGTTCTACATACTCGATCTTGCGACTGGTATTTTGATTGTCCACCTTCATAAGTCTTCGCCTTTTCATGAGTTGTTTCGTCTTCTCAGATAATTTGCTATTCTGCTTTTTACATATTACACCACCAATTTCCCCAGCAGTTTCAATTATTGTCTTAACAATGTTTTCATTTGCTTCTGAGATGTCAACTTCTTCAATAAGTCCTTCCAGTGCAGAAAAGCGATTTTTTAATTCCAACTTGAATGCCTCGGTATTTTCTTTTAATTTCTTTAAATCCACCCTCTTACATACTTGTTTCCTAATGAGCTT
>QLNU02015270.1:5955013-6003591 GCA_006491805.2 Dysdera silvatica | reverse complement strand
TTCACAAAAGTAACGGCTTCACCCATCCTAACAGAAAACGTCCGACACTTTTGCCCAAACGTGCTAGCTCGTCAGCAGCAGCAGCAAAAGGATTAATATTTAAACTCATGTTTTTAAAAATGGCAACATCATGAAAAAATCACGTGATTGGACTGAAACTTTCAGGAGATGGAAATTAGGGTATACTATTCAAATTATTAGAATTTCAGGGTCATCGCGCACGCGTGGGCTGAGAAGCGCTCACTGAACTGCTGATGGATCCGTATAAATAGTTGGCTGTAGCGGGGCGTGTATGTTTATCTGCTAGTGGTAAACGTTACATGAGACGTCACTATGCCTCTACGATGAAAGAGGGCGACATTTCAGCAAGTTACGGAGTTTGAACAGGGACGAATGATCGGCCTTCGTGAAGGAGGGTTTTCTTATCGTGCAATAGCAGCTCGTATGGGGCGTAACAGCAGCACAGTGATGCGAGTGTGGAAGCAGTGGGTTCAAGAAAACCAGACAACTCGGAAATCCGGGAGTTGACGCCGAAAGGTGACGTCAGCACGGGATGATAGACACCTGGTCCGCATGGCGGTGACGGACCGTTTTGCTTCATCTGGACAGTTGGCAGAACGTTGATGCACTGCTACAGGTGTATCATTGTGTGCTTTATCAATTCATCGCGTCTATTGCACCGTGGACTGCGTGCAAGAGTTCCTTTATACAGGATCCCCCTGACGCAAAACCATCGGCGCCTGCGGCTACAATGGGCTCATGGACATAGAGACTGGCGTGCTGATTGGCAACAAGTGGTGTTTTCTGATGAATCCCGCTTTAATTTGGGGTACAGTGATGGCCGCATCCGTGTTAGACGCTATACCGGTGAACGCCACCTTCCGGAGTGCATTATCCAACGTCATAGTGGACGAACCCCCAGTGTTATGGTCTGGGGTGCGATTGCATATCATGGACGATCTCAGCTGCTACGAATTGTGGGTAATCTTAACAGCAACCGGTACATCAATGAAGTTCTGGAGCCCGAAAATATTCCCTTCCTTCAAGGCATTCCGGAGCTGTATTTCAACAGGACAATGCCCGCCCACATATTGCCAGGAATGTTCAAGACTTCTTTTCGTCGCAACAGATACAGCTTCTTCCTTGGCCTGCCTATTCGCCGGATATGTCGCCGATTGAACATGTGTGGGATTTCATTGGTCGGCGTCTCGCTCGTGATCCTCGTCCCATAGCTACTACAGATAAACTTTGGGGTCGCATACAAGCAATCTGGAATGCTCTTCCTCAGGCACACATTCAACGTCTGTTTGATTCCATGCAACAGCGTATAGCATTGCTTATTGCAGCACGTGTTAGCTTCACAAAATGCTCATTTTCGACATGTAATATTGTGTTTTTTTGCTTTGTAATTTTAATCGTTTATTTGTATCAACACAGGTCGTTTGTACATTAAATTTCATTCAATTCGAACGAGTCCTTTATGGTGTTGCCATTTTTATAAACGTGAGTATACATAAAACATAGGCATGTATGTGGAATTAAAACCTGGTATTTATTAAATTTAGGAAAAAAAACCATTATAGCGAACGATGACATCATTCAAGTAACTGACCACTCAGAGGACTTCGTCCGCTTGGCGGGAAATTTGGCGCCTGGAATGTTGGCAACCGCGTTTTTCTGTATTCCAAATTAGGCGATAAATAGCCTAATAATGTTGAGGGCTATCTAATTTTTCGTTAATCTGCGAAAGAATACTCGTTGCACGGGAGTGAAAAGGTTGCCTTAACGGTGTACCAGATTAGCTTTGCTGCGAGTATAGCTACAATATCCCAACTACAATTCCTTACTATTATAGTATCCTAGCTATAGTAAAATGCGCCAAGAGATACAGCTTTTCACAAGATTCAAGCCTCTGTAGAATAGTTATCAAACCTTATATATACATTGTACAGAGTATTGGTTACGGCTTTTTACCTGTAAAAGATTGTCATGGGGGGGAAGAAATATGGAATTTATAGATTTTCTTGAAAATTTCAACGATTTTATGCAAATTGCTTGCGGAACCCCGCGGATCATACTTAAGAAACACTGTAATATGCAATACATGTAAATACAATATACAATGATGTACAATACATATAAGGTATATAAGTTATAGTGTATATGCAATAAAATATTTGTGCTGCATATACAATATGCATTATATACTGTATTGCGGGTTCCGCATAAAATATACTTTATATAAGTATTATGGGTTCATCGGAACATACTTTAAGAAATACTGTAATATGCAATGCATATAAATACAACATACACTGTATGTACATTGCAGTATATAATGTGCATTGTGTGTGAAATAAAATATTTGTATTGCATATACAATATACATTATATAAATATTATGGATTCATCGGAATATACTTTAAGAAACACTGTAATATGCAATGCATATAAATACAACATACAACGTATGTGCATTACACTATATAATATGCATTTTGTATGCAATACCATATGTTCCGTGGAGTTCAGCGAACCATTTCCATAAGATCCTTGAAATTTTCAAGAAAATCTATAAATGCTATAATTTTTCCGGCATTAAAATCTCTTAGAGTAAACTAGCCATTACCAATACTCTATAAAAATAGAAAAAATTGTATTAACTATCGTCTAATAATCTTTTTATATTAATTTATTGCTTTTTTAGGTTAATGTCCAAGAGGCGATAAATGACAGCCCTTTTGGTTTTCCTTGAACAATGGTAATAGAAAAGTTCCCTCGTAAATAAGCAGCAGTAGGAAAAAGATTCCGTAGAATAAATATTTTGAGAACCCCGGATATATATATATCATCATCATCATATTCAACCATTATCTATCCACTGCTGGATGAAGGTCTCTCCAAATGCTTTCCACACAAGTCTATCCTGAGCAATTCGCTTCCACGTCACCCCAACCTGTTTTCTTATTTCATCCACCCATCTAGTTTGAGGACGTTTTCTAGGTCTTCGGTGGTCTCTTGGAATCCAGTTCAGAATTTCTGTTGTCCATCGTTGATCAGTTCTTCTTGCAATATGCCCAGCCCATCGCCATTTCAGCCCTTTTACTTTAACAATGATGTCCTCTACTCTAGTTTGCTCTCTCACCCAAGTGTTCCTTTTTCGATCTCTCCTAGTTATTCCAAGCATGCACCTCTCCATGCTCCTTTGCGTTGTCTGTAACTTTCGTATTGCTCCAACTGTTAGACTCCATGTCTCTGATCCATAAGAGAGGACTGGCAATACACACTGGTTGAAGACCTTTCTTTTTAGACACAAAGGCAATTTCCCCTTCAGGATAAAACTGTTTCTTCCAAATGCACTCCAGCCAAGTTTAATACGTCTGTTGAGTTCTTTCATAATGTTGCCATCCATTGAAATCAGCTGGCCAAGGTAAATATATGAATCAGCAATTTCTAGCTCAGTGTTGTCAACTTGTATTTTTGTTTCCTCTACAAAATTATTGAACATGATCTTAGTTTTTTGTAGGTTCATCTTGAGTCCAACTTCTTCACTTCTAGTTGAGAGCTCTTGTACCATGTCTTGGAGTTCTAATGGGTCCGTTGAAAAAATAACAATGTCATCAGCAAACCGCAGATGATTTAAATATTCACCATTTATTTTTATTCCCTTGTTATTCCAATTTATCAGCTGAAAAATCATCTGTAAAGCAGAAGTAAAAAGTTTTGGAGAAATGGTATCTCCCTGCCTCACCCCTTTGCCAAGTTTGATAGTTTTGGTATCTTTATGTAACCGAAATTTTGCACTTGCATTTTTATACACACGTTTCACCATGTCAATGTACACATCCTCAATGTCTGTTGATCTTAAAGAGTTGATGACTGCTGATGTTTTTATAGAGTCAAAGGCCTTCTCATAGTCAATAAATGCAACACACAATGGAAGTTCATATTCATGTGTTCTTTCAATTAATTCTCTTAATACTTGAATATGGTCCACTGTACTGAATCCACTTCGAAATCCAGCTTGTTCTCTTGGTTGAGCTGCATCTAATTTTTTCTGCAGGCGATGTGTTAGAACTTTTGTGAAGATTTTATAAATAGCAGGTAACAAGCTAATTGGTCGGTAATTTTTCAAATCCTCTTTATCACCTTTTTTATGCAAAAGAATTACTGTTGCAGAATCCCATTGGTTTGGTATGTTACCGCTGTTAAGACATTTGGTAAAGAATTTTGCAAGTATGTCTTCTACATATTTTCCAGCTTCTTTTAGGATATCAATGTACTACCAATATCACCAGGGGCTCTTCTTTCTTCTTTTTGTGCAAATGAAACTTCTTCTTTTAAGATTTTAGGAGCTGTTCGCTTCAACTATTCCGGAGTCTTCGTTTAATCCACTGTTTCCTTCATATAGTTTTCTGTAGAATTCTTCAACTCTTCTAAGCATTTCTTCCGTATTTCTTGTTACTGTGCCATCCTCTCCTTTTAATGCAATGATGTGTTTCTTCGCAACTGACAGACTTCCTTTAACAACCCCAAGGCTCTTGTTGCTTTGAATGGCCTTCCTTACTAACTCACAATTGAATTTTCTTAAATCTTCTTTCATGTTTTTGCGCAAAGTTTTGCAAAGTTCTACATACTCGATCTTGCGACTGGTATTTTGATTGTCCACCTTCATAAGTCTTCGCCTTTTCATGAGTTGTTTCGTCTTCTCAGATAATTTGCTATTCTGCTTTTTACATATTACATCACCAATTTCCCCAGCAGTTTCAATTATTGTCTGAACAATATTTTCATTTGCTTCAGAGATGTCAACTTCTTCAATAAGTCCTTCCAGTGCAGAAAAGCGATTTTTTAATTCCAACTTGAATGCCTCGGTATTTTCTTTAATTTCTTTAAATCCACCCTCTTACTTTTGTTTCCTAATAAGGCTTTATGCAGCATAATTTGGTATTTAAGCATGCCCCACATCTCTGTTCGATGATCACTTCCAGTATTAAGTGTTCAGTACGCTGCAATCTTCAATAATTGATTTCTTGTTTGCCAGTATATAGTCAATTTCGCTGGTTTCCTCCATTGGGAATTGTTTATCCATTTCTTTGTAGTTTCTTCTTAAAATTGAATTCATGATGCTAAAATTTCGCTTCGGCAATTCTATGAGTTGATCGCTACGTTCATTCCTTTCTGTGTCATATTTCCAACCGATGTCTCTCCTTGTTCTGTTGTCCAGTCTTGCATTGAAATCCCCCATGATGAGCTTGATATGTTGCTTCCCTTTGGTGTGTAACTTTTTGATTTCTTCATAAAATTCTTCAACCTCATCGTCGGTATGGGTTGATGTTGGTGCATATACCTGTACTATCTGAAGTTGGTATCGCTGAGTTAGTTGAACAACAAGCATCGATGCTCGGTCTGATGTACTTTCAACTTCCAGAAGACAAGTGTGTTATGTATTGTATTGCATTATATAGTGTATTATGTATCGTATTGCCTTATATAATGTATTATATATCGTATTGCATTATGTAGTATATTGTGTAAGATATTATTACCCTCCTCAGGGATAACACAATTGCCAAATAATGGTCAACACAAGAAAGCCTCCGGGGCGAGTTTTTGTGAGTTTTCGTGGGGGAATTTATTATACTATAATTTTTTGCCACCCACTATATGTAGCTCAAGCTAGAGCCTTTATGTTTTAGGAGAGAAAAAAAAGATGCCGTCCCCATTTTGGATTCGAACCAGGGTCCATCTGTTCAGCCCCGAGTAGTGTCTTGACCGCTAGACAAACGAAGACAGGAACAAGACTCACTTTTCCCATATATAAGGATGTAAGCTATTATTACCCTTCTCAGGGTTAACACAATTATCAAATAATGGTCAACACACAAAGCCATCGGGGCGAGTTTTCTCCTAAAACAAAAAAGCTCTAACTTGAGCTACTTATAAGTGGATGCCCAAAATTATTGTATAATAAATTCCCCCACGAAAACTCACAAAAATCTCGCCCCGGAGGCTTTGTACATTAACCATTATTTGTAAATTATGTTATCTCTGAGAAGGGTAATAATACCTTACATCCTTATATACGGAGAAAGAGAGCGTTGTTTCCTGTCCTCATTCGTCTAGCTCTCAAGCAATCCCCGTGATCAATGGGGGACGGCGTCTCTTTTTTTTCCTAAAACAAAAAAGCTCTAGTTTGAGCTACTTATACGTGGGTGGAAAAAAAAATTATTGTATAGTACATTGTATCGTATATTACATATGCAATCCACTTCATGTTTCGCGAATATGTTACAAAATCTACGCTATTTTTAATTTCTACTTTCATTTTGGAATTTTTAATTTGCTTGCGGTTGATAAATATTATTATTGTAAATTATTACATAAGCTAAGGAAATAGAAAGCTAACTTCACATAAAAAAATAAAATCAGAGTTATTTCATGGTTTTAAAAATAATCTACTTCGGAATATTATCTTTTAGAAGTGACTAGAAAATAGAAGTAGTACATTTTTTTTTCTTTCAAAAAGCTTTTACAAATGAAATAAATAAATAGTAAATATTATCTAAATCTCAAAGATATAAAATATACATATACATCGTTATATAACAAAATAAATACATTTTAAAAAAAACCTTCCACGCTTCCTATAATAAATGTTAAAGAAGAACGCATTTTGTGTAAGAAAATATTATCGCCCTAAAAAAAAGAGATAAAAGCACTATGTTCATCAATGATAAGCAAAATCTTTCAATGATTAATTCAGTGTTGCCAATTTCTAATTATGAATTTCAATAATATTGCTACACGCATACACAAGTATATATTTCAAGAACCCGGATCAAAATTACTAGTGCCTGAATATTATATCCCTACATTTAGAGGGAATTGGGAGGTTAAACTCTTGTAGTAAATTCTCCATTTCATGCCCTAATTAAAGGACTGGCGAGAGCCCGGAATTTGCAGTCTGATGTTGATCGATGCGTCTCGGGATTGCTGCGTTCGACACGACATGGAGAACAGTCTCTGTTCGTGATACGATCTTCTCAAACTCTCAAATCCCGGTGGATCGTTTCAAAACCACGCGACTTTATATTTAATTCGCAGAAGTTGGAACTTTATGAAACTCTTATTTGGCAACAGTTTGTTTGTTTACATCCTAACTTCTCGCTATTAAATGAACCTTTGCAATAGGAGTATGCAACGAAAATTGTTCCTTCGCCGGTATAATTTAATGAACAAACGACATATAATAACCTAACTACGTTTAATAATATGGCAACATTTAGTAAAATAGTAATAAACATAATTTAATAGAAAAAATATGTACAATGGACATTCAAACGTTTGTTCTTTTATATAGTTGAAATTTTTAAAGAAAGGGGTTTTTGGATTTTAATTTTTATGGTTTACATAAAGAACACAGTTATGTTTGTATGTTTATTATATTTCGAGATAAATAATGCAACTCTCTGAAAAATTTATAAATTTTAATGTAGCATTATGATTTTAAAACAAGAAAACAAAATTTTCAATTTTGAACTACAATTTTTCCCCGTTTTATTCCTATCAACACAAAAAAGTGTTATTTAGGAAGATACTGCTTTTTCATTTATAGTTATATTTCTTAATTTACATTTTAATAATTTGTAATTATCATGTTGAAAGATATTATTACCCTTCACAGGGATAACACAATTGCCAAATAATAGTCAACACACAAAGCCACCGGGGCGAGATTTTTGTGAGTTTTTCATAGGGGACTTTTTTTATTACCAATAAATTTGACACCCACGTATTATTAGCTCAATCTAGGAGAGATCTTTTAGGAGAAAAAGAGACGCCGTCCTCATCCCAGATTCGAACCAATATCCCCGCAATTAGCCCGCGGTGTCTTAACCTACTAGACGAATGAGAACAAGAACAGACGCTCTTTTCTCCATATATTAAGTTGCAGGATATTATTACCCTTCACAGAGATAACACAATTGCCAAATAATGGTCAACACACAAAGCCACCGGGGAGAGATTTTTGTGAGTTTTTCGTGGGGGATTTTATTTCAAATAAATTTGACACCCACTTATTAGTAATTTGTAATTATGCTTGAAAATTGAACGCACACATAGAATTCCAGCTCACTCACCCATAAGAGTAGCCAAGGGGAGTTTGGGGGTTGTAATCCCCCATCGAAATGAAATTTTGTATATTTAACATAGGAATATATGAGTTGTAGCTCTGTAACCCACCATCGAGCGTATAATCCCCATTATGAACTTTCTGCATAGGCCTATGTCCATAACTATCTGCACATTATTTTAAAGTAGTTTTCACTACCTTAAACAGAAACATTAAAATTGTAAAAATATAAATGTTTTAAAATCATCACTGTCGATACGTGAAAATATACTTTTATACGTTTATTTAACTAAAACGCGTATTTATAGACTTAATCGGGTGTATTTTTAAAACTAGAGGTATGTGGTTTCAGAACCAAAGATGTAGATAACAAAAATATAGATGTATGTTTTGGGAATTAGGGTCGTGTATTTTCTGAGCTGAAAATATATATTTGGTGGGAAACTGATTGATAATGGACAACTAAATTTTTAACTCATTATCAAGCATCTTGAAACAATATAAGTAAATCAAATTAGAAAATTGTCTTGTAATTTTCGCTAGATATCAGAAAGCGAAAATAAACGAAAGACTAAAGTCAGGATCTAAGTAAAATAAAAAAAATGAAACATAGTAAAAATATATCTTAACAAATATAATTAGACCCATTCAACAGAAAATAAGCGATAAAAAATGAAAAATAGAAAATTTTTCTCCTTTATCAAGAAAACATTTTGCACCAGTCAGGTACATTTCATCTCATAAATGTTTATATAATACTGAATTGAACGGTTTTCTGACAAGTAGTGTTCAAAACAAGCTGCACCCATAGATATAGTTAATTTCATGAGGATATGTGCATAACTCTGAATATAAAAATTTCAATAAAGAATGCTAAAAAATATTGCGTGCCATATGTAATCCGTTTCAAATGAATATTTATATAATTCTAAGATTTATTTTATATAAATCGAACACTACGCAGCTTAAATCAAACAACAATGTCAATCAATCAACGTTTATTGGCGTAGTGATACCAACGCCGATGGTATGGCGTGATTAGATGGTGAAACGTTCGAAAGAAAATAAATATTTCTGCCTTCGGTGGGACCTGAACCCACGACCTTCCACTTGCCGGGCGGAGGCTCTACCCACTGAGCTACGAAGGACAATATATAATCTCTTTACGAACGTATATATATTGTTGCCAGTTATTTCGCAGAATGGTGTAGTACATAGACTACTATTTAAACCAAATTGCAAAGAGACTGGTATTAAATTGATCGAAATGCACGTTGCAGCATATCCATTGTCCGTTGCAGCCTCCGCCCGGCAAGTGGAAGGTCGTGGGTTCAGGTCCCACCGAAGGCAGAAATATTTATTTTCTTTCGAACGTTTCACCATCTAATCACGCCATACCATCGGCGTTGGTATCACTACGCCAATAAACGTTGATTGATTGACATTGTTGTTTGATTTAATCTGCGTAGTGTTCGATTTATATAAAATAAATACATATGCTGCAACGGGCATTTCGATCAATTTAATACCAGTCTCTTTGCAATTTGGTTTAAATAGTAGTCCATGTACTACACCATTCTGCGAAATAACTGGCAACAATATATATACGTTCGTAAAGAGATTATATATTGTCCTTCGTAGCTCAGTGGGTAGAGCCTCCGCCCGGCAAGTGGAAGGTCGTGGGTTCAGGTCCCACCGAACGCAGAAATATTTATTTTCTTTCGAACGTTTCACCATCTAATCACGCCATAACATCGGCGCTGGTATCACTACGCCAATAAACGTTGATTGATATTGTTGTTTAATTTAATCTGCGTAGTGTTCGATTTATATAAATATTTGGAAATGTTAATTGTTGAATGTTTTTTGCTGTTATTTCGAAATGCTAACTGTTAAATGTTGTTTTTATGGTTGTTTTGAAGTGTTAATTGTTAAATGTTGTCTACTATTTTAAATTGACGTTTTATCGTTAAGTGTTATTTGATGTTGTGTTGCCCATAGAGAAATGCTTAGATAAAGGTATTAAAGTTTAAATAAAAAATGCATATATAAAGGCAGTAATGTATATATAAACGCACTAATGCATATATAGAGTGTGTCCGTGTGTGTAAAGTCATGGTGCACTTTTGACCGGTCACAGGACATCGGCATTGGTATCACTAGATGTTAAATTACTCGTAAAGAAAAGAATGATTTTCCGGCGCCTGGTGGGACCCGAACCCACGACCTCCTGATTTCCGGTCAGGTGCTCTACCTACTAAGCTACAGGCGCAACCACTCTCTCCCTTACGAGTATATATATATAACTTTGCATGGACAAGTTCGCTATTGGTGTGGCAGTACTGTGACTACCGTTGCCAAAGCGACAAGTTAAAGAAGCAAAGATGTCCTATATGACGAACTAGATTTTAATATTATTAAAGCAACAGTTTTTTCACATTAGCCGATGATGTGGCAACAAAAGATGTTAAATTACTCGTAAAGAAAAGAATGATTTTCCGGCGTCGAGTAGGACCCGAACCCACGACCTCCTGATTGCCGGTCAGGTGCTGTACCTACTAAGCTACAGGCGCACCCACTCTCTCCCCTTACGACTATATATATATATGGCTTTCCATGGACAAGTTCGCTATTGGTGTGGCAGTACTGTAGTTGGTATCACTACGCCAATAAAAGTTGATTAATTGACATTGTTGTTTAATTCTAAAATTGCAACAATTTTTGGCAGAGATTTCCATGTATAACTGTAAATTTCTATGCGTAACACTACACTGCATGTTAACACTAACGAAAGCCATATTTATGAAATTGTTGCAAGATACTAATGCTATATTTTGTCTTGTTATCCTTCGTCAAAAGATGTTAATAGAAATTTTAATTGAAAAATTATATTTAAAAAAATAAATAAAAATATGTGCGCATGAAATCATATATTTAAACCCTTTTAAAATTGTTCTCTAGAAATTTATTCCATTTTAAAATGTAAAATTAATGCATTCGTACTTCATAAATATATATTTGGAGTTTTTTATGTAAAAACCAGTTTTGATTATCCGAACGTTCGAATTAGCAAGATTTTTGTGCTATTTTTAATTCTTCAAAATGCCTGAACAAATGATTATTTATGCAACAATTTTAATTGCATTCGGCCTAATATTATATAATTAATTCGTAAAAAATACACGTTTCCTTAAACTCACGAAACAAAACGTGTGTGCATATAAAGATATTTCAAATAGTGAATAATACAAAGTGCTTATATCAATCGTATCATATCCAGTTATATCAAAAATTTCAATTATATTAATGAATTACTTAATATTTGTAATACCATAGTATTACCTCTTTTGCGGGAAAAAATTATTTTTAATTCTGCTATAGTTTTATAAATGACATTTTCTCTTGGCGCTTTCACACATCGTTTGGCGACATTACCAATTGTTTGGCGGTCGACAACTAAAACTGCATTTACATTTTCATACGTTGGTCGCCTAATGTTAAAATAATAATTAACTAATGTCCCTGGTCACTGTTCCCGGCCAATTCCATATTGACATGAGCCGACCTATCTTAAGCAAGTACCGCCTGCTTTTGAAGGGATCAACATCTACTATAGAGGCAGCGATAACAGGAAAGAGATAGCAATGACGCACTGAGATAAGAGAGAGAGAGGGAGAGAGAATGTGCAAAGCAAGTACACAGAAAAGCCATATTGGTCCTCTATCTAGACATTTCTATGCTGTAATTCTGTTTGAGTAAGACGGGAAGATTGAATGTTTAGGACCCTACGAACAGCTTCGAGCTATATGAACTCCATTGCCATCTATTCCCTATTGATACAATGTCTGCGAAATCCACTATTATAGTCTTGTATTGACAATAGTGCAAGCGATTGTCTACTATTAGGTCCCATATTGCCAAACAAGTAAACTAAATGTGAAAAATGTCATATGCGAGGCAGTAAATGTCAGTTTCCCCTTCTCTGTCTCTCTGTTTATAATTTTACATACTTTATTCCCCTCTTTCATAGGCGTATGCAGAAAGTTCTTAAGTGGGGTTAAAGGCGCAATGGGGGTTACAGAACTACAACTCATATAAGTAATTATTATATAACGGGTATGTATCTCATATGTATATAACTCATATATGTAATTAATATAACGGGTATGTATTTTATTAGAATGGGGGTTACAACACCCGTCAACCCCTGCGTACGCCAATATCCTCCTGTGGTTTTTCTATTTTGTTCTTATTCTTCTGTTTCCTTAACTTCTTTCTCTACATTTATTTCTCTAATTTTTCTAGTTCTATTTTTTATTTTCTACTTTTCCGTTCTTCCTTTCTGTTCTTGTATACTAATCAGAGGTAAAATAGTCCTTGCGATGTTAAATCTCTTGGTAATATTTACACCAATTAACCTAAAAGGTGCATGTTGTCCAATTTTATATTTAATCTAATAAGCTATATTTATATTATACATACTTTCAAATACTAACTAATTTTAAAATTAAATTTGGTACATTAAATTACATTAATTATTTTATTATTACACTAATTATATTATTAAATTTGTACAAGTTCTGTTTAATTACATTTTTGCGTATCTTCATATCTTTCTTGTCTGTTCACATTATTACATTACTTCATTATTATTTATTATTAGATAATTATTACTTCATTTATCATTACTTCCTCTTGTCAATTTTTATTATCTTTCGTCTGGTTGATGCCTCTTAATTTTTTATTATTTTTTAAGCTGCTATTTACTTTTAATTATAAATTTACAAATAGTTTATAATCCGCGAAAAACATCCGCTTTATACAACCCCATCCTTCCTGTCTGATACTGTGAAACTGACGTGCCTTATTAATTATTTCTTTTAACATAATGTCATAAATTAATTTTATATCCACCTTTTTCAGAATTAAGTTTGAAAATTCGCTTTCGAGCTCCGTTTTTTTCAATTTCCGGGATGTTGAATAATATTAATTATATGAAAAAAATAAAATTTATGCAAATTCTTTGCATCGAGGAACCTAAGCCACCAGTGCAAGCTACAAAAAAGAGATTAATTTTCTGGTTAAAGTTATGGAAAATGGAGAAATAATTTTGTAATTTTAGATTTACGCCGAATTTTAGAACATCAAAAAAATATGTATTTTTTGGAGAAAAAAAAACAGCTTTCTTAGGCTTGGACTGCTCGTTAAGTAGTTTTATCTTGATGCATGTTTGAAGGATAATTTTATTAATTTTTTGTATTTTTAAGGCCCAGTTGTATGTGTGGGACTGCACCACAAACTTAATGGGACCTCCAATTCACGATAGGTTTGTACTAAGCCAAATTTATTATTAATCATACACAGCCTATTGGGAAATCAAAAGCTACGATAGTGAATACTGGCTTATTATTATGATTGAATGAAGAATGATTGAATTGAATGAACTCATTGATTGAATGAACTCATGAATAAATGATGCGTTCATCAAATTATCAGGAGAGTTACAAGAAATTTACAAGTGAGAATTACAATAACGTTATAAGTGAGAGTTAAAAGAAGTTACAAGTGGGAATTGCGAAAGTGTTGTTAGTGAGAAATGTAAAATTGGTTCAAGTAAAATCATAGGAGAGCTACAGGTGAGAAATGCAAAATTGTTATAACAGAAATTACAAGAGAGTTGCAAGTAATAAATGCAATAAAGTGGTAATAACACAAGTGAGGATAACAAGAGTGGCAATAGCACAAGTGAGGATAACATGAGTGGCAATAACGTAAGTGAGAATAATAATAGTGGCAATATAACACGAGAGAAATAATAAGAGTGGGGATAACGAGTGACGATAAAAGAAATGAGGATATCAAATGACGATAACAGAAGTTAGAATAAAGAATAATGATAACACAATTGAAAATATCAATAGTAACGATATTATAATAAAGAATAACATGACTAACAATATAAGAAAAGTGAGAATAAAAAAGAACTACATGGGAAAATAACAAAAGGCTTACAAATAAAAATTACAAGATAATTACAACAAAAATTTCAATATAATTGCAACGAAAAATTACAAGAGAATTACAACGAAAAAATGACAAGAGAATTACAACGAAAAATTGCAGTAGAATTGCAACGAAAAATTACAAGAGAATTACAAGTGAATTTACATGAAAATTACAAGAGAATTAAAAGAGAGGTACAAATAAAAAAAAATGTGTGATGACAAACTATTAAGAGTGTATGTGCAATAGTATTATTACGAATTTCCAGGCGTATGGTACTATAACCCTACCTTCTCTATAACTCCATTTCCCCGGCTAGGAAAGGTTTAACTCATCAATAATCTCTGACACCCATGCTATGAGCTTAAAATATAGCTTTTTTTATTATAGAAGAAAAAGAGCAATCACCATGACCCGGTGTTGAACCAGGAACCCAACGTATGGCCCGTTGTGCCTCTACCAGCTCCAGGGAGGAACGATGCTCTCTTTCCTCATATTCAAGGTATTGTAGACTATTATTACCATTCACAGGGTTAACACAATTGCCAAACTTGTCAACGCACAAAGACAGCGGGGAGATTGTTTTTGTTTTTGTTTTCTTAATTCCAAAAAACAGGCCCCGGTGGCTTTATATGTTGACCATTTCCTCAATCATGTTATATAATTGATAATATCTTTAAAAAAAAAAGGTTCAGCTGGTCAGAAATAAATAATTATACTATGGCTCGTGTATAGCCGGGCGATTTTTTCTTTTTTTTTTTAATTCTAAAAAACACGCCCCGCTAGCATTATATGTTGACCGTTTCCTCAATTGTGTTAACCCTTCGAAGGGTAATAATATCTTTAAAAAAAACGGTTAATTAATCAAAAATAATTAATCACAGTGCGACCCGTATACAACAAGGAGATTGTGACAGACAAAAATGCTAGCTATATCTAAACCAAATCTGGAATTCAAAATTCCTAACTTTAAAAACAAAACCAATATAAATAATATAGGTGCATTAAATATGCATACCATAATATTCAGCTTTGAATTTTCTTATATTTAATGGAAAACGTATTACAATGCCATTTGAATTTCACCCCACTGAATCAAAACAAACATGATATCAAGTAATTTATATTAATGATCTTTCCCCAAAATGATCCTTATTTGGAGATGCTGAAAACCCGACTTATCGTTGTTTGCTTCGTTTTGCGTTATCTAAATTTATTAAATATTCTTTGTAAACTATTTAACTCATTACATTCATAGTTGTCAGTGCAATTCATTGTCTCAGAAAAGCGTCTATTATGAACATTTTATTATATATTCTGAAAAGGAAGAGACTTCTCAGAAATTCGCCGGTTTCAAACGCTAGAGAGATCGTTTCATTGTATTCGCATCAATTAAAATGACACACCCGATTATTAATTTTTTTTACATTTTTTTTTTAAATCTCCTAATTATTTTACTTGCCAATTTCGCGTTTCTCAAAAGTTTCCTTTGCTAAACACGATTAAATTTTGTATTGTACTTGATCATTTGAACAAAAAAATCCATATACTCCTCGTTAAATGTAGAAACTCGTTAACTGCAGGCTCGTTATAATTGAGTGCTACTGTATATTTAATTAGGGAAGCACTATAATTACTGTGGACGGAAGTGTATTTATAGTGTTGGAAGAAAATTTTTATGGGATAATACGTCAGCATTTCAACCACCTTCTTTCTTAATGTTTGGCGCAGTATAGCCCAGATGCTCTTGCGCCATAAAAATCCAAACAAATAAACGATCTTTCTTAATGTATAAATTATAGTTTCACATACGTTAACTTCCGTAAAAATTGCATAAATACAGAAAAAAATAAAGAAGGAGAGAAAATTTATGTAATGTAGCGTACCGCTGGGGGTACGTAAGAGAAAATCAAGGGGTTCGCGAACGGGTTTGAACTTTGCCCCTTTTTATGGTTTGAAGTTCATAACCTTTATATCCTCTTTCTGATATGGAAAGCGGTAATTTGCTTTCTAAATTCGTTTCCCTAGCCTCACTCCGCCCATAGTGTCTTTTGCTGTTCCCATCGACTTGTTGTTGCGAACAAAATTTTTCAACAATGTGTATGATCAAAATCAAATATCGTGCAAAACTGTCTATTGAAAAGGATATGTGTTTGTGTCTCTGTGATACGGTTTCCAGTGCGGCGGCATTATAACGTAATTATTGCCACAGAAAACACATTGATCGTTAATTAAATTACGGGTAATCCTGCACTCGATTTCAAGTATCCAGATACTTGAAATCGAGTTACTATTAAATAGCAACTCGATTTGTATCGCTTTTTCAGATACTTGCAATCGACTTACTATTAAATAGTAACTCAATTTTTCTCGCATTTTCTTCTTATTTGAAATCGAGTTACTATTAAATAGTAACTCGATCTTTAGTCTAGGTTAGTTGTTATTTGAGTCGAGATACTCTTTCTACTGAATACCAACCATGCTCGGTGCTCGCGTCAAATATAGAAAATAACCGATTCTTGTTCGTGAGAAGAACTAGAATATTTGAGACTTCAGGCAGCGAGTCCTTGACCAGTCAATCACTCAGTAATTAGTCAGTTCCTAGCAAACAAGTAGCAGTACGCTCTCTCTCTCTCTCTCTCTCTCTCTCTTTCTCTCTCTCTCTCTCTCTTTCTCTCTCACTCTCTCTCTCTCTCTCTCTCTCATTCATTCTCTTTCCCACTCATCTCTCTCTCTCTCTCTCTCTCTCTCTCGGCTGAACTTCCTCTCTCTCTCTCTCTCTACAACGGACTTGAGTATGGCCCAGTTGTGGGCCTATGAGATCAGTGAGCAGCCACATTCCAGTTTTTCATGTGTGTGTTATAAAGAGCCGCACCAAAGTTACATAGTATTAAATACACAAATTTAATTAATATGGTTACATATTGTACCAAAGTCTTAAGTTCTATGTAAAGTATATATATAAGAAAATATAATTAAGAGAAAGGAAATATAAAATAATTATTTCAAAATTTTAATAATAAAAATGAAGTACAATAACAATGTATTACTAAAAAGTATAACATTTAACGAAGGCCTTTGGTCAAACCTTTGAAATTTGGTGAAAAATTTGTCAAAGCCGTCCGCAGCAATTGTACAAGGTGAATGTGAAAGATATTTCGAATTCACGAACTGCATTGTAGAGTATAAAGATTCAGCAATATCTGTACCAAACAGCAATATGTTGTATCAAAAATTAAAATTAGATAGTAAACAGCTTTCTTTAAGTAAGGGTATTTTAATTCTGGCACTAGTTCCCAGAATTCAATTATAGAAGTAGATTTGTGCTGCATTTGCAATGCCTGATCCTCTTTTATATCTAATAACTCCAATTCCTCAGCCGCTTTTTTAACAAGCATTATTTCAGAAATTTGAAGTCCATCTTCAATAATATCATAAATAGACTGGTTCATAAAATATGCAAATGTAGATTTCAAACTTTTCAAATCTTCAAACCTATATTTGAAATCTGCTTGCAATTCTTTCAATTTTTCTTCGTATAACGGCCATGGGCTTGTTCGGCCAACATTCCCTGAGGATTCTCCGTGTTTTGGCTATGTAACGTCACTTTGAATCTGTTATGTAGATAGTGGCACGCTATTTAACGAGCGTTGTAAGCTGTTTTGTACTGGCAGTTATCGAGTTTCGAGCAGTAAGCGGCCAACTGAGTAAGAGCGACCGTGGCAAACGTGGAGAGCTGTGGCGGCCAGTCGCTTTTCGTTGTCAAGGGCGCGAAGGAGTCCAGGTCATGATTTTTAGATATTGTTCACTTAAGTACGTAGTTGAATTGAAGCCTCGTGCATTTTCGTAATTAGATTACGAAAGAATTTTTAACGTATTCCGGCTGAGCTTGTAGTTCCGTGTCAAATCTCTGGTAACTGGAAGTTAAGACGAGAATGCATGCGATGCGGAGCGAACCAACTAAGGATAGAATCACCGAAATGTTACTTCTATGGGACTTCTTAAATAGCAAGCAGGTGCACCTGACTTTAGCTTCATTAACTACAGAGCGGACTGAGTACAGAACGAACTTTGGTGACGTATTACTGTTACGATTCGCAATTTACTCTACCTTTTGTTACTGACTAACGTTCAATAGCGTGTTCAAATATAACCTTTATTTAGTTAATGTTAGAATTGAATTGTTTAGTGACTGTAAATTTCTTGTGGCGCAGGGACAGGTAGTTTGTTAATATATTAACGTTAGTTGAAAGTGTAACCTTGATAGGCATAAAATAGTTAAGAAAGCACTGGAGTTGTTTCAGGGTTCGTTGCACATAATTTGAGGCGCAAGGGTAACTGTAGACGTCAGTGCTAAGTTAGAAGTAACTGGAAGTGACTTAAGCTTCCTGTTTGAACTCCTTGCCATGCAACATTTGGCCTAAGTTTCTTTAGCTTGCTTGCATTGAATGGTGTTCTATTACGGAAGCGGCACTGACTAAATTGACATCTCTGTAGAAATGTTAACGTGGACAGGCTCTGGATTACTAAATCCAGGTTACGACTTTGCTCTTAATATTTGTTTGGTTTAATTAATTTTCTAGCTTATTACCATACCTATAAATTTTAGTAACGTATAGAATGTTTTCTGGTGAATACAGTGTGCTGCCCCGGTGGAATCGAGGACATACATGAAGGCCAAGTTATGTTTGATAACTCAATGTATGACCCGGAACATATGGCTGTATTCAATAAGTGCTCAAAATAAACGTCTGTATTTAAAGTGTTGTATTCATTAATATCCAATCAGACTCTCGATCCCACGAAATGATTATGTAACGTATCTTACTAGCGTAGAAAGATAGGTTTACGTCTCTTGCAACCGTTTAACAATTTGTTACAAACCGTTAACCAATTAACCTTTCTTCTTCTATATTAATTATATTTACTTTTACTCGTGTAAAATTATTAAATATTTTGTACTTAAGATCCTACGCAAAAATGCATTTCATTCATATTTTAGTCAATTTCGTGAAAAGTTCTGAAATAATAAAAAGAAAAAAGGATTTAAATTTTCAGTAGGAGCCGCATTTTCCCACCCCTGGTATAGCCATTGCCCTACGACTTAATGAATTTCGCCACATTTGGTTGAGCCGTCCGATCTGCTATGGTACGAGGATTTACGACCTATGTTAATACTACATTTCTCGGTTTGCGAAATTGTAAATAAATGCGTCATAGCGGATCCTGTTTCTGTGAGTGTAGTCCTCTCGTGAAACTTTGACACGGCCGCAATCTTATCTGCAAACGATTTTAATGCAAGTTCTTGGATTAATTAATCGCGACGCTTGATCTAGCTCCAGAATTTATTTATTTATTGAAAAGGACCAAGTTTATACATCTCATTAAATGTGCAACTATGTATTGACTAAACTTATAAAGAAATGTTACGTCTGTTATCTATTCTATGGCACCCATATATTTTATATCATATTCTTCTTAAGTGGTACACAAACACACTCGGGCAGGGCGAAAGTGCACAAATGGGAAAAGGTTTAAAAGCCCAAGTTTTAAGAAGACCAAAGAAAGAAGACAACGAAATAATATTAAGTTTTCGCTTAAAGTCTTTTTGATGGAATCCTTTCGACTTTTTTGAGCATCAAAATATAATTTCTCTGCTCTGTTTTTCGATTTTATTTTGCCTTTTTGTGCTCTAAAAAGAATCAAGGGATAGTTAAGAGCAAAGAGTTAATTTTAACTTTGTGTTCTACGTACTTATTTATTTTCTCTTAAAATGCGGTGGGTCATTGCCCTCGATTATATTTTATTTATTTTATTTGTAACATATGTATAGTGAATACTATAGAATATATAAATATGTAGAATTTCAGTTGTCCATTGTTGGTCAGTTCTTCTTGCTATATGCCCAGCCCATCGCTATTTCAACCTTTCTACTTTAACAATTATGTCCTCTACTCTAGTTTGCTCTCTCACGCAAGTGTTTTTTTTTATCTCTCCTAGTTATTTCAAGTATACCCTTCTCCATGCTCCTTTGGGTTGTCTGTAACTTCCGTATTGCTGCAATTGTTAGACTCCATATCTCTGATCTTCGAGAGAGGACTGGCAATACAAACTGGTTGAAGACCTTTCTTTTTATACATAAGAGCAAATCGCTGCTTCAGTTGCGATTGTATGAATTCTACACATACAATTCCGGTGAATTTAACTGATTTTAAAAAATCGCCAGAGAGAGCCTGACATCTGTTGACACTAAATAATTTGAAAAATTCTTGAAATGGCGCATTGTAGCCATTTGTGAAAACCTTAAATGGGGTGGATGCAAACACTAAATTCACTGTAGTGCCCGAACGGCTAATTTTTGGAAAAAAATTCACTGAACAAAAAATGTTTATTTTGATGTGCTTCACCTGTTACACATACTTGGGAGTTCCCAACTCTTTTCCAGTGTGTTAAAAAAGGCAGTTTTAGGCTTATTTCTACTATATGGTTACATGGATCAGAAAACGGAATCTTGGATTTCTTTTTCTCTACTGTATTTAGCTCATTCGCTTGAATTACGTATCAAAAATTGTATTTAATGCATGTAATTGGCTACGTAGCAACGTGATAGACGTAAACAGTGGTTACGCTCTACAGCCAAACCGGACCCTTTGCGGACACGGGGATATGGACAAACATGCCTTATTTGGTGTCCCCAACGACCTCTAGAAGTTTGTCCTCTGAATTTAGAAACACCCGCTATATATAATTTAAATGAAATCTTTAAATTTTATTAAATATTTATCATTATTATTAGATGTTTTATATTTAATAAAAATAACAAATAGAAAAGGTGCAACGCATCACTATTCCAATAAGTTATAAAATAATTAATGAAAAAAATTAACAATTTATATAAGAGATTTTTATTTTTATCATTATTTTATTTTATATTTTTTAATTATTTCTAATTTTATTCTAATTACTATTAAGGCTATTCTAAATTTGTTAATATTATATAAATTATAATGATATAGGGGCAATGAATAATACATTTATCAATGAGGCTGAAAAGCTAACAAGATCATCGAAAATTTTTCCGGATAAGAATTTTTATGAAATTAAAAATCATATTATGGAAGCGACTTCTTCAGGGAAGACCCCCCCTCGACGACGGTGCGTTTCTGTTAGTACCCAAGTTTTAACAAAGTGGCTACCAGTTTCCCAACACAACGGGGAAAAAATTTAAAAACCAAAATCCAATTTTCCTAAAAGACGTTGAATATAAGAAAATCATGAAGCAAAACTAAACTATTTGGAAAGTAACTAAGCAATTTTAAAAAAAAAATTTAAAAAAAAAAGGTTTTTTTTAAGCAACTCTAGTACAAAATAATAATAAATTTGAAATAAAACAAAACTAATGCCTTGCAATTTGATTCCAAACTACTTAAAAAAAATTACTAGTCAAAAGAGCGCGAAATTAAAAATAAATTAAAAGAAAATATTGCCATTTCAAATAAAAGTAAACAATTTAAATAAGATATTTTAAAGAACTCTGTGTTCCGTAAATTAGCAAATTTATAAAAAAAATTGTGTAGATTTTTATTTTGAAATTTTTATTTTAATGAAAATGAAAGTAAAAATGTTTAAATTAAGTTATTTTTAGAAGCTTCGCATTTGATATTTATCTTAACAAAAAATTTTAAATCTTTTATTCTAATGAATATTTTCTAATTTATTAAAAACATTATAAATAAATGCTCTCAGAACTGAGTTACACTCTAATACTTTTTTTTTCAAATTCTGATAGCATTCTTAATGTTTTTATCTTCAGTGCAAATTTTTACAATTATTTTAGTCTGTGTAGTAATAATATTGCTATATATTCCTATACTTACGTTTAAATTAAAATTAGACATTATCATACAATTAGACATAACATACATATTTTACCATCAAACCCCCACACATTTTCAACCGGATTCATGTCTGAAGAACGCGAGGGCCAGAGAATCATATCAACTTTTTCTCAATAAAACCACTCCTTGATGGACATTGATGCATGTACACTGGCATTATCCTGTTGGTACTTCCAATTCGGACTGCATAAAAAAGGCCCAAATGATATTAAGTGATCATGCATTAATTCCTGATATTTTATAGAATTCCTGATGCCCTGAAGGAATACGATGTCTGCTTTGCCTCCTGTTCCGAATGCTGCCCGCACCATCACTTCGCCGCCTTCTTGCTATCTACTCAGCCTTATCTTTGGCTGAATACGAATTCATCGCGGTCATGCCAATTGACGAATATCCATCAGGACCATCCAGACAAACTTTTTTCACATCAGAAAACACTATTTCATCCCACTCATGACGCTATTTCGCAGTTTTTTACACCAATCGAGCCGATTTAATTTATTACTGGTAGAAAGTTCAGGTTTGCTTTTCATTTTCCCGAACTTCACGCTCGAATTTACTTTTAAACTTTTCCACACAGTTTGGGGTACAGGTGTTGACAATACACGCGCAATTTCACAAATGGACACCTGCTCATAAGTGGCAAGAGTTTGTGCGTGCCTGTGGTCCCGGGGTATCAATTTCGGTGGCTTACCTGACCTTTTTTTTTATTCCACAATTATCACCTTTTTCGATGACAGTTTGGACAGCGATTTGTGAGCGCCCTATTTTACGGGCTAGTCCTCTTGTTGACTGTCCCTTGCAAGTTAGCAAATATATTTTTCTGGCGTAAGTTTCATTTAGTTCTTTTCCTCAATGCATACTCACAAAACGCAATTTTCATCACAACATTGGATCCATATGATAGCCTACATGTATCATATGATGTGTATAAAACTACACATGTGCAAATTAGTTAACAGGCTCGCAGTTCGTGAATTTGCATGTTGAGGTTATATTTTCTTTACAGACTGTAAATGATTATTTTTTCTTACGAAAACATTGTTTTCGCCATTTTCAAAAGTTGTAATCATTATATGTATGTAATCACCATTGGTATATTATTTGCATAAATTTATATCAAATGCTTATTGCAATCGTAAGTTATTTGTGCTTTATGGGTGAGTTTATAATTTATTTACACATTGTAGCGTCTTCAATTAATTTATTGAAAATTATTTGTTATGGACTCTGTGCAATAGACGCTGTTGGAGTTTATACGATTTCATTAATGAATGCATTGCCATCATCCAGACAATCAGTGCAATACCTGCTATGATATTAACCGCAATGGACTCGGGTATGGCACAGTGTAGCCTAGATGCTCTTGCGCCATAAAAAATCCAAACAAACTTAACAAACTCGGGTAGTAAAATGTAAGGAGCATCAATTCTCTCCCAAACCTTAAATATCCACAAAATTTTTACCTGTTTCCAAAAAAAGGTCTATGATAATCATCAACTGTTGTCTATTTATTTCTGGATGATCCTTTTCAATGTCTTTTCCCCACTTGCAGATATGCCATTTTTTTGCAAAATCTATTTATAATGCAACACAGAACAATGTTTTCTATTCTTTATTATTTGGGTCATTACTTCATTATTATTATTAGAAAAGCCAAAAACTAGAAACTACTTTGTAATTAAAAATTCACAACTTTCTTCGACTATATGAAAAACCAAAACAAGAAAGGGAAAAGCTACACTGTATTTCACGTACGCCGTTACTGTTTATGCACACACATATACGTTTTCTAGATAAAATTTGTCTTTACAAAATTCCATCTTGTTCGTCAGATAAATTCTCCAGTGAGAACGTTTCTCCTAAATTTTCTTAATAGTTTCTGCAAATTCACTTGTGGATTTTCATTGTTCATTGTTTGACGTTCTTCTTCGGGACGACATGTCATTTCAACTATATGCATTTCAACTACATTCCATTTTAAATACATGTCATGTCAACTCATGTCATTTCAACTATATGCATTTCAGCTACATGACATGTAGTTGACCTGGCATGTATTTAAAATTGCATTCAAATACATATCATTTCAATATACTAATAATTCCTACAGAAAAGTAGAAATTTAATGCTACTTGTTTAAAATTATGTTGAGTCTTTTTCTAAATTGAGTAACTTTGTAACACACAGATCACTGTTAATATCTAAATTGGTATCTTAAAATATCCAGGCCATCGTCGAAATATTTTAAAAAATATTGAGATATTTGGTATATATTTTAGATCGTGTATTAGAAGTTAATCTAAAATTAGCATCAACGGATATTTTCGTCAAACTCGACATCAGGACGAATTCAAACTTCACATAATTCGTACAAATTTAGGAGTTGCAAGATCCATAACATCTCGATCAGAGATATTGCAATTCGGAATTGTATTCCTGAAAAATTTAATTTTCTATCATATTACTTCTGCGAAAAGAAAATATTCAGCAGGACTTTAATCAAATCAATTTCGATTGCCCAATTTCCCACCCATCTGCTTTTTCCCTTCCTTTTCTTGTTCTTTCTATCTTTCTCTCTCCTTCACTTTTCTTTCTTTCGTTTATCTCTAACATCTACCTGCCCTGAAAATAACTGCTCGTGCATGAATATTCGCTGAACAAAATATGTCACCCCAAAGTGCATCTCATTACAATGTTCGGATTCTCTCAATTTGAAGACACTACTGCTTACTTGCAATCACCCTCGAGACCGTATTACCCACCAAGCACATAGGACCAGGGCCCTGTGGGCCAACAAAAAAACATGGGCCCACACCAGCGTCCAGCATGCTAAAAAAAATACTTGAGCTTTTTAGAACGTACCGCTTCTGAATTAAATTTTTACTTCTAAAGTCTGAAAGCATTCAAAAATAATTATAGGATACTGGTCCTATAAAATCAAATCAAATTATTTCCTGGCAGAACTAGCATTATATTGCATTATAAATCACGATACTAATAATATGAGTAGCAGTAAAAAAGTTAGTTTCATTCCTCTGTAAAAATCTAAGTAAAAGTTATATTTCGTTGAAACTTTGTGGCAACGATAAAGGCACTTATCTGCGGCGCACGTGTAGCAGCAGCTTTGACGCATAAGCTTTACTTCGATTGCTTATCTGTTATAAACATGCCTTGGATACTGGAAGTAGCGTCAAAATTTGAAGTGCGTGCAGTTGTTTTTTGTGGAAAAAAGGGTGCAATTGCACTGAAAATTTTCGGCAATTGCACGAAGTGTACAGTTATAAAGAAATTTCCCATGCAGCTATCGGAAAATGGGTCCGCATGTTCGAGAATAACCGTACAAATATCGAGGACAACTACCGCGAAGGAAGGCCACCAACTTCAATTACAAATAAGAATGTTGCACTTGTGAACGAACTCATTTTTAAAAACAGACGAATCGCAGTAGGTGAAATTGTAAGTCACTGGATATTTCATATGGAAGTGTGCATAACATCATTTTGCAGCAAAGTTTTTGCTAGATAGGTGCCTCATCTACTGGCTGACGAATACAAAATGAAACGGTTTGGAAGTGCTTTTGCATGTTTGAAACCTTATTGGCAGGAAGGAAATGATTTATTAGACAAAATTGTGGCTTGGGTTCACCATTTTGCATTGGAAATGAAAAGCATCACTATGGAGTGGAAATATTCCACTTCCCCCAACACTAATTGAAAGTGCCCAACAGCTCCATCTACGGGAAAGGTAATTCTGATGCTGTTTTTCGACAGAGAAAGAAAGTGCAGTGATTACTGAATTCATGGAGACACAATTACTGCAGTGTCTTACGGTGAAACCATGAAGTGATTACGAAAATCACTTAAAGATCGACGGACAGGTAAGTTATTCAAAGGCATTATGCTCCTGCATGACAATGCTAAACCGCATTTAGTGATCTTAACGAGGGACATTCTGAAACAATTTTAGTGGGAAATATAAAACCACCACCCCCCCTTTTCCGTAATTTCTTACGTCAGTTCCGTTCAATAACATGCCCATGATTTTTGCTCGTGGAGGGTCGAAAAAGTAAAAAATATATTTTTAACGCAATATTTGTTATCTTTAACGTATTTTACACATAAATTTTCAGACCAAAGAAGAGATCATGATCCATCACCTTCTCACAGTGGATGCGTCATTGGTTCCCATAAAAGTCTGCTTATGCAAATTTCCTCCACCAAATCTTTTATGAATCTGTGCATCTCAATTTGTTCATTCAGCTCTCATAAGGACAGCTCATGAAAAATCGTTCTTTGCGTAAACGTCGATGACAAATCATTCTATTTCAACCACCGCTCTCTGCAATCATCGGGAATCAGTAAGTTACCTCGAATTAAGTCCCAATTTTTGCATTTCAACATATCAATCAGAATCTGAACATTTTTGATGACAAAATCGAAAAAGGTGTGAAGCCAAACCGATGCTGAGATCCCTCCAGCGATTACTACGACGATGATCGTAATGAATGTTCTGCGGATCGTAAGTTACGATTGAATCGTAATTTTGACTCGTTTCAATTATGATCAATCTTCATTCGTTGCCAGACTTCTCGTGGCAAAGCAGGTATGAATATGATTAATCGAGGGTTCATTAACGCGAATTTGGTAATTCTGCTGGAACAGAAATCCTCAGTCCATTGCCCTCTGATCGACCAAACGTTAACGAAAGTGATAATTGGGGATCGAAATGAGTTATCACCCTAATTTCAAATCATGAATTAATTAATTATCGCCACTTTTTAATTAATCTTTATTAACTCTTTGTTATTTTCCACGCTTTCCATAATTACTAATTGCCTGAAGAGATTTCTCTTGCAATGAAATGGGCAGCATTTTTAGGTAATTAGTTACCAATTATTTCTCATTAATTTCATTAATTTTTCAGTTTCCTAAAACTCGCTAAAAGGCATTAATTATTAATAATTTTACAATTAGGTATAACGTTCAATACTAGGGCAGGTAAACTTATTACGTAATGGGATTTAATTTTCCACGTTTATCGACCGATCACTTTCCAGTCCTTGATTTAGCAGTCATCAATTCCTATTACTAAAATAATCACCTGCAAGTATTATCAGCATTTATTTTAATTGCAAATGATTTTTAATATCAGTTTTACCCACGTTATTTACACATATATACAGGTGGTATTATTCCCCTTTGCAAGTTAATTTGTCTGGTGCTCTTCTTCGTAAAAGCGGGAATGCGTAAGACGAAAATTCTTCTCCCCTGAACGCAATGTGAGTATTTTTTTAAAAAAAAAGGGGATATACCCAGATTTCAAATAGCTCACATAGTCCAAATAGCTTTTTTAAAAATTCATTAACGAAAATTTGTAAGAATGTAAGATATTATTACCCTTCTCAGGGATAACACAATTGCCAAATAATGGTCAACACACAAAGCCACCGGGGCGAGTTTTTTGTGAGTTTTTCGTGGGGGATTTTTATTACTAATAAATTTGACACCCACGTTTAAAGCTCATACTGAAGCTTTTTCGGTATTGGAGAAAACGAGACGCCGTTCCCATCCTGGGATCGAACCAGAGACCTTCCGTTGAGTCCGGGAAAAGAGTGTTGCTCCATGTCCTTGTTCGTCTAGCGGTTAAGATACTCCTGGCTCAGCAGAGGGACCCTGGTTCAAATTCAGGATGGGGAAAGCGTCTCTTTTTCCAGTATACTAAAAAAGCTCTAGTATGAGCTTTAAACGTGGGTGTCAAATTTATTAGTAATAAAAAATCCCCCACAAAAAACTTGCCATGGTGGCTTTGTGTATTGACCATTATTTGGCAATTGTGTTATCCCTGAGGAGGGTAATAATACCTTATATCTTTACATACGGAGAAAGAGAGCGTTGTTTCCTGTCCTCATTCGTCTAGCGGTCCAAGACACTCCGGGCTAAACGGAGGGACCCTGGTTCGAATCCAGGATGGGGAAAGCGTCTCTTTTTCTCTTGTATCAGAAAAGTTGTAGTATGAGCTTTAAATGTGGGTGCTCAATTTATTAGCAATAAAATTCGTAAGGCTGGGAAAACTGCCTGCATGGACCTGCTTGAAAGTGCCATTGAATCCTTATATGTATCTATAAATGACAAAACGATGATGTAGTATAAGATGGTATTCCTCAACCTTATTTGTTTGTGGAGCAAGAACAGATAAGGCTATATTGCATCAGAGCCTACAATTTTCCCAAGGCTGTGAACCTTGTTACTTGAAGAATCAAACCAAGGATAACGAAGCAGCACTGGAAGCTTCCTATGGCATCATCGGAAGACAACCAAGGAGTTTCTCCTCGGAGAACAGCCCAAGTAATTATCTCCACACCACAGTAGTAATGTATAAAACTTAACCTAATGGGAGTTTTAAGCTTTTCTGTTTCATTTTGAAATTTGTAGGCTAGCGATGGAGTTTGTACTTACGCATCAGCTCCGCAAATCGCAATACTTTTGATTGGCAGTCCAAAACACAAAGATATATAAATATATGTTCAATACTGCTAACGACAAATTCATAATGGTGGCAAAGTTTCGACAATGCAAAGTTTGGAAAGGACACGGAAAATGAATAATTAAACGTCCAATTATTTAAACATATCTTTCAAATTTAAATCAAGTTTCTGGAACGTTTGATCTCTGGAAGAGTAGCGGCCGATGGCCTAAAAATATTAGGGGGAGGACAATATGCCAGTAGAAGGCATTTTGTTTGAAATTGAATGGGGATTTGGAACCCTAACACCAACATTGGGGGGAATGGGTCCCCCTGTACCCCACTAACGGCGTCCGTGGTAGCAGCGATAGGGTTCCCTGTGCGAAGCATGCAAGTGACGTACCCATGGGTTTCACTAGAATCCCTAGAATTCTTGGCCGATGCATCAGCCGCCATTTTGTTGTAGAATTCCGGTTTCATTTACTTCAGCAATAAAGGTTTTCCGCATTGGCGCAATGATCGCTATTTTGGCATAAAAATAATCAACAATCCGCGATTATCCGACGAATGTAAATATTGGCGCCATTTTTAAAATATCGCAAATAGATACAATTTGCAACCAAAACAATGGCAACGAAATGGCGGATATGTGCCAGCTCTTCTCTCTCCCTCCCTTCTTTTAGGAGCCTTAGGTTTCACTTGGGACTGTCCTGAAGAAAATTATTGAGAGTATGCGGTGCTGTCTTAATTAAAGAGTATTGAAATTGCGGGGTTACTGGACTTGGTGACGTCATCGCGCCGCGCTGACTAGTAGTCTGTCTTAGCTCAAGATGGCAGTTGCAACCTTCATCAGTTTTTCATTCCTTTCCTGGTCGTACGCAGGATATTATCTTTAAGCTTGGGAGTTCAAGAATTTTCCACATTTTCTCATTTGTGTCCATTCAAGTTTGTAAATGACTAGGGGAAAAAAAAAAAGACTGAAGTTCGTTGAAAGTTGCCCAAAAACCAGCAAATACGAAAACTTTCTTGAGACCTTGAGAGTATGCGGTGCGTACTCTGTATTTTTCAAAATTTCTTCAGAGTACGCGGCGCACACAGCGCGTACCCTTTCGGGACAGCCCTGGTTTCTCTGACGGGCTACAAATGCAACTACAAATGTAACGAAACCCAGTTTTAGTTTTCTTCTAAAAGAAAGTTATTTTTTTAATTGTGACTCCGTTTGAGAATGGTGAGGCTGCCAAAGCGGCTGTGTTTTCCCAAAAAGGCTGTTGCTGGCAGAGTGGTTTGAGGTCTTCGGGAACACTAGGTCTCTACCTTGTGCAAAGTCCCCAACTCATAAGTTTATTATTCATCGCTTTATCATGAATGTTATAGAAACGAATTGATATTTGATTACATTGTTACTAATACGTTATTTAAATTAAGTTTGAGGGTACGTAGCCCACTTCTTTTATGCAATGGCATTAATCGAATCCGACTAATAAATACTTATCAAAAAATTATTGAAATAGTTTGACATTTATACCTAATTATGGATAAGATAACATTGTACCTGGAACTGCATGGAGTGTCTGCCTATTGTGAATTTCAATGATACGACATTACAACCTAGATAGTAAATATCGCCCTTGGGACGTCCTGAGGACATTCAGGACGTCACTAGGACCCTCTTTGCTATCTGGGAACGAAAGACGCAAACGTATTAATACAGTAATTTCAAAGAAAGATATTTGAAACACAAAAAATGACGGTATTGTCTCTGGCCATCAGATTTCCCCACCATCATCTCCCCACAGCATTTATTTGTTTGAGTTTTAAGGTGTAAGGAAAATCAGGGTTGCCGACTTGGTAAAACTCTTAGGAGGGTACCCAAGTAAACCCAGAGCCTATCCACCTTCTGTGACTTAACTTTCAGTCTGAAACAGAACCTTACTCTCATACCTGCGATTTTATTAAAACACAACCCCTCAACATATTATGTAGACAGCGAATAAACAAAATGTTCACGTATTTCACTTTTCTAATAATTATTACAGCAATGCAAACCTATGTTGATATAATACAGCATGGACCTGTTTCCACCTAACCAAAATTTAGGTACATCTCTACAGCAATAAGCATAGACAATCAGGGAGGCTGAGGATCAACGCGAGCTCCCAGACTCACTTCGACCCTCCCCCATGGCCCTCTCTTCCCTAGACAGTGGCATAGATTTTTTTTTTCAGGTCCTGCCCCACCACCAACAGCATAGGTCCTTGCCAGCGCGGGCCCCCGAGATGCATCCCCCTGCTGCCCCTCCTCTCGTCGACTCTGTTAACATATAAATAATACATTAATTGTTATTGTAATATATTTCACCCTCAGTTACGTTGTGCCTTCTTTTACCTATTTATTGTTCAAGAATATTTGGAGGAGCCTTTCCCAATATTTTCTGGGAGCCAGATGAACCAGGGCCCCCTTAGATTTGGCGCCCATAAGGGCAGATAAAGTCATACTAAGTCAGGACCTACAGTGTTTCGATGGATCCAAATCTCCGTCTCTCCTAGAATTAAAACTAGGAGTTGAAAATAAAAATAGTGTAAAAACGTGTTGCTGCAATATTTGGAGCATAATCAGAGATTTTTCCTATTAATAAACGGCGGTGCTACTGCAACACCTCTCAGCTGCCTTGATGTCGTAATTATGCTTTCACTTGAAATTAATCGATGAGAATTGGGAATTCTCAATGCAGTTCAATAAAAAATTACCTACGTGTTGGAACTTCGACCCTCAGTGTTGATCAAGGGACAACTCGACACAAGACAATGTTTTACGTGGCTTCAGAATACGCACGTCAACCCCCATTGCAAGTCTACAATCTTTGTCTGATCAGCATTCATATTTAATCTAGTGAAAGTGGCATCACTTCAATGTCAATTCGAATGGCATTAATTCCCTAAGACGCAAACTCCATATTTCATTCCGTCCTAATCTCTTTCGGGATTTAAAAACATGCTGCGTTTTTCAGTTAATGAGCCATTAGATTTCTCTGGGATCCTAATTAACATAATGCTGACATAAAAGAAACAGGAGAACCCAGTTTTAAAACGAAACAAAGAGATAAACGACGAAAGTACCAACGTCTTCGATTTTCCCACCATTCACCATCTATCACTGTCATCTCCTTTTTACAACCAACTGTCTATATCCATTCGCCTTCGCGTTGCTTTAGGATCGCGTTTCTTCAAAATATCGCTTTTTTGAAGAAAGTATAAAGCCTAAACTTTGATTTTTTTGGAGAGAGAAAAACGCGAAAGTAAAACACGAGTTCGAAAAATTTAGCGCGAATTTCAAAATATTTTTGCGTTCGGAAGAGACGGTCGAAGTGCAAAAAAAAGAGATTCAATGAAAATTCACATTTTCTGCTTTGGTTGCTATGCCAAGCTTGTTGGAGATGGCACTGTACACAACTCCGTTTATCCTCACCAATTTACATATTTGAAATGAAATTTGTTAAAGTAGAAACATTTGCACCTTCAAAATGTTAATCTCGACACGTTGCAAGCTTTCGCGAAGCAAAAATGAGCGAGAAGTTCTTGCAAATAAATACGAGTGCAGTTTTTTATTTCGGAGATGCTTCCTAATTTTGTTCTTCTCGGAACCTTCCCTTTTAATGGAATTTGTTTATGTGTTTCTTGGCAGATTTTTCTCTTTGGGAACCAGTTATTCTTAACAATTCGCGTGGGGTTGTTGCTTATATCTTTTAAAGTTGAGTGATAACTCTTATGTATAATAATTAACAGTTCTGAGTTTCGTTTCAGGGCAGCATAATTTATTCCTCGTCACCAGGTTCTTCGATCGGATCAACTTTCCGCGCAATTTTTGAAAGATCTCTCACTCTATTGTCTGTCATTATAACAGCCCTCTTGTGGGAAAGCAGCGCCTCGGCAGTGGACAACTTTCCCAAACTCTTGCACAATCGACAACAAGCTTAACAAATAGCTTAACATTAAGTTTTGACTAAAAATTGAGTTCTAGCAGGCGTAAATAATATTAATAATAATTTTATTCAACCCGATATACAATATTTTTTATATATAACTTTGAGAAGTATAAGAGTTATAGCAATGTAAAAAAATCTATATTAAATTATTTTATAACTTCGTTATATCAAGGCTTTATTTTAAATCGAGGAGGTAACCCTTTTACAATGACGTAGCTAACTGTTTGGTTCTTTAGACCAGGAATCATAACTGCGCTCTCCTTTATTAAGATACATGTTCCACGGCGCAGTGTAGCCCAGATGCTCTTGCGCCATAAAAATCCAAACAAACAAACAAACAATACATGTCACCAAATTGAAATGAGGTGCTCTCAATGCATGGGAGCCTAAAAATATATTATAACAAACAAATATATAATGTTATGGCAAATATATATAAACGTAGATGTTATAACAAAATAAAGTGGTTTACTTAATCATTTTGTAAATTTTTCATACTGTTGTATGTTGTGTTGAAAGTCTAATAGCTTAAGGCTACATCTCTAAATAGAACTCCCACATTTCTAACTAACTAGCCGCATTGCTTAATATCCAACAATTAAATAGATTTAGCTAAATTTAATTTTCTTCTGCGTTTAGGAAATATTTTATGATTTAAAATAGATGTTTCAGAAAAATGATTAGGGTATTTCTTTTTCTGGCAAACCAACACTTCAATAAGAAAAACACAGCAGTATGCTGTACATATGTACACACTGTATATGGCAATGCCTAATACAGTGCAAATAATAAACGAAAGATTTTTTAATATAAAATAAAATTCCTTTATTCAAAAAAGGAAACCAAAATAAAAAAAAAGGTAATAATAAACCTTTTTAATTTACCCTCCTTAAAAAACTTTAAAGTAGAACTTTAAACTCCTAAAACTTTAAACTATAAATATAGCTATTAATAAATTCAGGCAATGCTGAAAGGCAATAAATTTCTTATAAATGTTGATCTGTATTTAAAATTTATAATATTCTGAGAATAAGTACAACGAAAACACAATCTCAATTTTTCTTATTTCACATATTAAAAGTTTACAATAAACATTTTACACCTAAGAGAGAGAGATGCAACGGACAGCACGCTTTGCGTGGGAGATATAAACTTCACAAGGGGATAGTTTCAGACAAATTCTCTCGTATATTATAGTTAATTAATAATTTTTTAGCGAACAATTTAATGTATTTAAAGGCAAAGAACATTCACTTCAGTTCATTATCATTACTCATTACTTAAAATTTTAAAATTAAATTAATTAATAAATAATTGCGTTAAATTTTTTAAAATTATTTTCGGTCTCATAAACACTTCTAGTTCATGATTAAAAACATTATTACCTCGGTTTTCACGAATATTCTATACATACTAAATTTTCGTCATCTATTCTCATTGACTCAGAAATGTGGACTACCTTATCCCTTAATATTTCTCCAAGAACACACTGTATAACTATCATAATTGACTTAAATAATGAAATTAAAAGGACGCGAGAGGAGAAAAGTCGGAAAAATGCTGATGTCATCATCAGCTTGACAAGTCCGGGACCCCCATTTGACAAAGAAAATGTGGCATTAATTAATTAAGAAGAAAAATATGAATGTAACTATAAATGGAGACTATTGATGTAACTATAAATGTAAAACTATGGGTATAACTATAAATGTAGACTACGGTATAACATAAACGAAGACAATTGATCTAATTGTAATTGAAAACTATGGGTTGCAAATTTGGACACCCACGTATTATTAGCTCAAACTATAGCTATTTTTTTAGGAGTAAAAAGAGACGCCGTCCTCATCACTGGATTCGAACTAAAGGTCCCGCGTCGAGCCCGCGGTGTCTTGACCTACTAGACAAACGGGGACAATGACAAGTACTTTTTTTCTCCTTATATTAAGTGTATGACATTTATTACCCTTCACAGGGAAGACATAACTGCCGAATATTGGTCAACACACAAGCCACCGGAGCGAGCTTTTTTGTAAGTTTTTCGTGGGGAATTCACCAATATTAGCAATTGTGTTATCCCTGTGAAGGGTAATAATATCTTATAAAACTATGGGTGAACTATAATGTAACTACGGGTATAATCTAAATGGGAAGACCATTGGTGTAACTGTAAATGAAAACTATGGGTGTAACTATACATGTAGTCTATGAGTACAATTAATGAATGTAGAATATGAATAAAACTATAAATGAAGACTATGAACGTAACTGTAAATATAGACTAAGAATAAAACTATAAATGTAGACTATAATGTAAACTATAAATGTAAAACTACCAAATGTAGACTATAAATGTAAACTATAAATGTAGACTATAAATGTAAAACCATAATGTAGACTATAAATGCAAAATTATAAATGTAAAACTATAAATGTAAAACTATAAATGTAGACTATAAATGTAAAACTATAAATGTAAAACTATAAATGTAAAACTCTAAATGCAACCACAAATCAGACTATGAGAGACGTTCCCAAAGACTTTTTTGACATTTTTTCTATTTATGCACAACTCGGCAAATGTATTCTACTACATCGTTTTCGTTTAACTTTGGTTCAGTGGCTTAAAATTGATTTTTACATGCAACAGATGTGTAAAGATGTCTCTTTCCTGAAATATATATACCAAGCACTCGAAAAGTCTTTTCGAAGCTTCTACGAGAATGGCTTGCAAACTAAACAGGTTTAAGTTTTAACGATGTCTCTTTCCCCGAAATGTCAAAAAGGCCGCCATCAAGGCCCATGAGTATAGAGAAGATAGTCAACACTTAAAGAAATCGCATGAACATTTTTCTTGTAATGAGATTTCCACTATGTTCGATGGTGAAAAATGGATACATATACAAAACAACAAAAAACAACATCAAACCCGTTTTCCCATCCCAACCATATATTTTTTTCAACTTGAAATAGGTTTTTGGTCTGTCACTCTTCGTTCGTTGCTTTGTTTTCTTTAAGAAACTGAGGCAAAACTTCAAACAAATTGTTTGCTTTTCCCGAATTCAATATATTTGGCTTTTTTTTTTCACCTCTCTGGGGAGCTATTTCCAAATAGTTTGCTTCGAACAGTAGTTTGAACAAAACAGGGCCAGATCTTATTTGTAGGAGCCGTTTTCCAAAAACTTACGAACTTCGTCGTTTTTCCTTGCTTCTTCCTAGATTGAGATGGTTTCTGTAAAATGAAGGCCTGCGGTTTCAACTATATCCACTTCTGCGTTTGGAGAATAGTGCCTAAAGTCTTGATATACTATGAGGTATTGTAGATTTTTCTGCCTATATATTCTGGAGTCAACATTGGTTGAATTTTATTTTATATGTTTAAGGCCGTTGATACACTTTTCTATTGTATTTGAAGTATTCTTTTCTGTTTTAGAGCTCACGTCAACATGGTTGACAGGGTTCACCATTTAAGATCAGACAGTCTAGTTAACATGACGCCTAGTTTTCTGTTCTTTCTTGGGGCCCGAAAGCGAGCGCAGAATGTAAGAACTCGGCACATAGACCCATGGGCGCCCATATGAGTACTTCTAGGGAGTGGCTGAGAAAAATTATTACCTCCTTCTCAAAGCTGTCGAGAATTTTAGTGAATGTACAAGATACCAAAACGCTACAAAAATAATTGATACTGCTTGACAATTAGTAATGAGCTAAAAAGTACCTTATTTTAAAATGTGACTGTAAAACTTTTGAAAGTAAATGCATAGCAGGTTCGGGCAAATAAAATTTTTAAACGGCTAGGGGTCCTCAGGTCCCCTCTTCCCCTAATATGGGCGCCCATGCCTGGACCTCATTCGTAAAGAGGTCTTTGGTTAATACTACAAAACTGTTTTTTTTTTCCTTGCGTATAGTACAAGTATGCTCATTTGTTTTATACCCTGTACTTGTGGAAAATGCTCTGTTCGCGAAAATTTCAGCTTTATGACTTAAAACTTAGTCTTTTTGCATAATTTCTAACTTTATATCAAAAAAAAAACTATGAATATGTAATAACGATTGACACTATACTCGAGGCAAAGCTCACCTGATACATTATTAGGCTATTTATCGCCTAATTTGGAATGCAGAAAAACGCGGTTGCCAAAATTCCAGGCGCCAAATTTCCCGCCAAGCGGACGAAGTCCTCTGAGTGGTCAGTTACTTGAATGACGTCAGCGCTCGCTACGATGATTCTTTTTCCTAAATTTAATAAATACCAGATTTTAATTACACAAATATGCCTATGTTTTATGTATTTGAGCATTATTTTAATGTTTTATGTACGAAATGTATCTTCTATTAACTCTCTTAACGTAAGAAAGGGCGAACTATATTGCACTGGCGAAATCATACTGCTCTGCACCTTGTCACTTGTATCTGGTTATCTTTGCCACGAATATAGCTATCATCCTTTTCGTATCGCTGTCTGCTAATATCACTACAACCAATGTTCAATGGTCGAATCTGTTGTTAGGAATACATACAAAGCTTCTTAATGAATTAAGAAATCAACCACCGCTCACTCGCTGACTGTGAAAATGATTGTCGCGGAAACATTAAGCTCTTGTGTTTTTTAAAAGCAGGTTCGATCTTAAAGGAAGCAATGATAGTGGGCAAAGCTAGTAAATTTTTGGAAAGCCATTCTTCCAAATAAGATCTAGCTTCGGTTTTTCTACGACTGTCGTTCAAAGTAAAATGCTAGGGTATAGCTCCCAAGAGAAATGAACACCGAAAACATATACAAAGTCAAATATATTGAATTCGTAAAGAAAACAATTTATTTGAACTTTTGCCGCAGTCTCCCAAAGAAAACAAAAGCAACGAACGCAAAGTGACAAACCAAAATCCATTTCAAGTTTAAAAAATATTTTTTGAGGGATAGAAAAACGGATTTGATGTTGTTCTATGTCATTTAGTTCTTTCCCACCATCAAACATACTTGAAGCAATGTTAGGATAAAAAAAATCCATCCATTCTTTTAAACGTTCTTTTCTGTATGCATGGAGGTTGACGGTATTTCTGACATTTCTGAAAAAAAAAAAAAGACATGTTTAAATCTCAAACCTATTTAGTTTGCCAGCCAGTCTGGCAGAAGTTTTGAAAGCTTATTGAGTGCGATATATTTGTTTGGGCCCCGTTATGAAAACGAGTTAATATGCTCCCCCGTAAATTTCTTTGTCTAGTTTTCTAAAAAAAAAATAGTTTTGATGATTACGAAATCCGTTCCTCTTACCATAGGCGTAACCAGGGGGTGGTTTTGGGGGTTGTAACCCCATTGCAATGAAATTTTGTATATTTAACATAGGAATATATGAGTTGTAGCTCTGTAACCCCCCATTGAGCCTATAACACCCACTTATGCACGTTCTGCATATGCCTCTTACCAAGTACATTGTGTTTTCATATGGCAGCTTTAATTTTTATATTATTTATGTTTTTATGTTTATTATGTTTTTATGTTATTATGTTTTATGTTTATATGTTTTATGTTATTATGTTTTATGTTTATTATGTTTTATGTTTATTATGTTTTATGTTTATTATGTTTATTATGTTTTATGTTTATTATGTTTTATGTTTTATTATGTTTATTATGTTTTATGTTTATTATGTTTATTATGTTTTATGTTTATTATGTTTATTATGTTTTATGTTTATTATGTTTATTATGTTAATTATTTATGTTTCATGATTAAAAATCTAGGGCATAAGATTGAAAATAAAAAACATTTTCGACACGTGTTTCAGACACCCAAGTCCATCTGAGACATTTATAATATTGATTCTTAACTACAACTTTAATCTGAGTAGTATTGCGTTAAATTATCTTTCATAATTTATATTTGTTTTTTTGTGAATATCGATGTATTATTTTTGTTAAAATTGAAGTTCATGTGAAAAATAAAGTTACTTGCCTTCTCTTGAATCAAAATAAATATTTAGATATCTTATTCGTTCCATGTTATAAAAATTTTCATATCAAGAGACGTGGAAAGCAAAACATCTAAAACTCTACAAAATCGTCCTATAGTTGGACTGTGCTAATTACAATAGGAAATTTCTGGATTTAAAACGGATTAAAAGGGTTTCATTTTTGACCCTTGTCAATTTCAAACTCGCACCTTTGTTAAAGTGCAGATTCACGTGGAGATTAATTAATTAATAATTATAATTTATTAGTTAAGGAGATTAAGTTCAGGCCTCCACGCTTTCGGCTCAAATTTGAACCCTTTGAGCCGTATATCACATTCTCGAATATTATAGCTCTTCCAAGCTCAGCGCAATTATCATTGCATAGCGCAATTGTCACGAAAATAATTCTCAATTGAAAATCAATGTTGCAGCATATAAATCCGTAAGAGAAGATCTATGACAAAAATTAGTTGAAAATAGGACAGAACCCGTCTCATTCTGGCCTCGATTCGAAAATATATATCCCAGAATTCACTTTCCTTAAAGTTAATTTCTTCGTGAACCCCGCATTTAAAAAAAAACCCGCCAGTTTAAAATTGATTAGTTTACGCTCAGGATTAAAGCCAGGTCCGCTGTATCCCAGTAATTCGGTACTATCAGCAGAACGCTAAGTTATAAACCTAGAGGTCGCCGAATCGAGACCGACTTGAAACATGACTTTTTATTCTTTTAAAACTTCGCTGCATGTGACTACATATGCATTACACATTGGTGGTCAATTTTCAGCCATTTTCCAGGTAATGGTGGTGACCCTGGTAAAGTAGTATTATATACGACAATGGTAATTATTTATGACAACACCGGTTACAACGACTAATTGCATATAACGATGAAATCACTACAAGAATTGTGGTTTCCTATTTTTTTATATGTTACATTTATCGCTTATAACGACTTCATATACCACATATAACGTCAGTATACCTTTCACACCAGCGATATTTTTTATACAGAAATTCAAAACGGCTCGACAGGGACTTGGCAACACGTCAGAACCATGTGGGTACCCACTTTCCAGACAACGTTTGGATCCCAAAAATTTTAAAATAAAAAGTATAAACAGGTTTCGAAATAAGTTTACGATAAATAAATGTTAAAGTACAGTGAAACACTTCTTAATAAGCACTTCTCAGCTTCGGTCACCCTGTTTTTACGATCAGATAAAAATTCCCCTGAAGAAACTGATTTATAATAATCTATTTCAAACCTTTGTGTGGCGGTCATCCTCAGATGCAGAGGCTTACGCTGTTTTTGTGATTCATCCCATTAGAATAGAACTCCTGTACGCACAGGACAAAATGAGTCTGAACTTCAGCCTTCACTAGAGGCGTTTCTCACAGCCGGAAAATAAGGATAAACAGAATGAGAGCTAATGAGAATTTTCCCCTCCCGTTATCAAAGGTGGCAATTGACTTGGATTTGCTTATCCATTTATTGGCAGTTAATCGTTAATTCACCAATTAGTGTTTAATAAAGAGATTGGAGAGTGTAATTCGATTCTTGACTTGCCAACATATTTTAAATTGATTATTGAAAATAATTAACACACTCAGCTAGTTTTAAACATATACGTTTATTTCAAAGAGAAAAGATACGAAGCACTAATAGTATACATACGCCAATTTGTGGGAGAGCCTCTGTAGTACGTGTGTACGTTGGTTGATGGAAAATCAGAGACTAAAATCCAGAATACATTTATAAAATGCTGTTGCCAAACATTAAAGTATGAAAGTATAAATATATAATCAAATTTGTACTGTTGTTGATTATTAAAAATGCAACAACGAAAGTAATATAGTCATGATGATCCGGTGGCAAAGGTTAGTGGCACCCGTGTGAATATTTCTGTGGGGGGGGCGCTGAGAAAAATTATTACCTCCTTCTCAAGGCTGTCAAATATTTTAGTGAATGTACAAGATGTACAAATTCTGTAAGATATTATTACCCTTCACAGGGATAACACAATTGCCAAATAATGGTCAACACACAAAGCCACCGGGGCGAGATTTTTGTGAGTTTTTCGTGGGGATTTTTTATTACAAATTTGGCACCCACATATTAGTAGCTCAAACTAGAGCTATTTTCTGTTTAGGGGAAAAAGAGACGCCGTCCTCATCCTGGATTCGAACCAGGGTCCCTGCGTTGAGCCCGCGGTGTCTTGACCTACTAGACGAATGAGAACAAGAACAAACGCATTTTTCTCCGTATATTAAGTTGTAAGATATTATTACCCTTCACAGGGATAACACAATTGCCAAATATTGGTCAACACACAAAGCCACCGGGGCGAGATTTTTGTGAGTTTTTCGTGGAGGATTTTTATTACAAATAAATTTGACACCCACGTATTAGTAGCTCAAATTATTCTAACTTTTACTTAGGAGAAAAAGAAACGCCTTCCTCATCCTGGATTCGATCCAGAGTTCCCGCGTTGAGCCCGCGGTGTCTTGACCTACTAGACCAACGAGGACAAACGCTTTTTTTTCCCCGTATTATATGTTGTAAGATATTTAATATCTTACAACTTACAATACGGGGAAAAAAGCGTTTGTTCTTGTTCTCGAGAAATAAATTTGACACCCACGTATTAGTAGTTCAAACTATTTTTTATTACAATCATTCGTCTAGTAGGTCAAGACACCGCGGGCTCAACGCGGGGACCCTGGTTCGAATACAGGATGAGGACGGCGTCTCTTTTTCTTCTAAACAAAAATAGCTCTAGTTTGAGCTACTAATACGTGGGTGTCAAATTTATTTGTAGTAAAACAATTCCCCACGAAAAACTCACAAAATTGTCGCCCCGGTGGCTTTGTGTGTTGACCAATAGTTGTGTTATCCCCATGAAGAGTAAAAATATCTTACAAATCAAGTATTATGTAAACATTTTTGGAGGGGTTACCGTTATACTTATTTTCCTATATTAGCTGATATTAATTTTTGCTTACCAGGGGAGGGGGGTTGAAATGGCCAAAATATTGCTTACGTAATACTTGAACACTGCCATTAAACACAACAACGGAATGACGGAGAATTTAATCTCGCAATTAAAAATGAATTGCAAAAGAGAATTGATTGATTGTTTGGCTTTTTTATGGCGCAAGAGCATCTGGGCTATACTGCGCCGCAAAAGAGAAGGACTGGTGAGTAAGATCTACCAGACATCTATAAAAAAAAATTTTTCAAAGTAAATATATCTTAATATTTCACGCGTTTTATTGTAAATTTTCTTTCTATATTCAGCAAATACCTACACTTATTGTCTTAAACTTGTCTTATATACTCATAAATGCGTAAGTTTCGAAATTAAGTATTTAAATTATTGAAATGTAATATGTCAGCTTCTCCAGAATAACCCCCGATCACGGTCACCCCTCTTTTACGGAAAAATTCTTCTGTCCTGCGAGTGCCCACTAATATGAAGGATTTCACTGTGTATTGTTATACCTTGAACATGATTTTAAATAACATATTGTAATTTCTAACAACCATTAATTATAACGACCGAACTTACTCTAGCCCTTCGAGACCGTTGTAAACGATTTGCACTGTATATGGATCGAAGAACTCTAATCTCAGCCACGACATCGAATGTCAGAACTTAAATTCCGTCATTATTGACACATAGTACAATATAAGCCTGTTCGATAATGTTAAGGAAGAAATTTTAAAATATATAATAGGGGAAGGGGGAGAAGGAGAGAGGGGAAAGGGGTGAAATGGAACATGGACGATTAAACGCGACACATTAAATAGAACCTCGAAATGAATTGAGACTACATTAAGATCTAATTAAAAGCCAGAAATAATGAACGCAATCAAGCCTTTCTTGTAAATGACAACTTCGATTACATAAGCCACCGACGCTTTCTGCGTGAAACTGATCATTAATGACTAAACCAGGGTTTATTGTCAATAACAATTAACTTTAACAATTAGCTCCACATAGATGTCCTGTACGAATTTATTAAGTTTCATTGGAAAGTAATGCCGATAATTGGCTTTATGTAACTCTGTCCCGTTTCCAAAAATGGGACTCGATCGAAACAAGCTTAGAAAGATTTGGACTCGTTTTCAGAATCAGTTTCTCCTGGAGAAATCTACAATAAGAAATTCTTAAATTCAACTCGGCTTTTATTTGGAGACTAACGTATCTGGTGTTTGGATTGATAGAGAACTCAAAAAATTGTGATTGTCTTTAGCTGCGGTGACTCTAGTTTGTTTGTTTGTTTTTTGGGCTCAAAGACTACAGTGGTCATGCTGCGCCGGGACCTACAGTTTTCCGAGGAATCCGAACCTCTTAAGGCCTGGGGAACCAAACCCCGGACTACAGTGAGCAGTGCGATCTTTTATGAGATCTCTGAGTAAGCGTTCTTTGCACTATTGGGAGTCGAACCCGGATTAATGGCGCACTAGGCGAACGCGTTACCACACTGCGCCACCGCAGGGCCCGGTGACTCTAGAAGTTAAAAAATCTTTATACAGGGTGTCCCGTCTAGACCACGTAAACTCTGCACAGCGGGATTCTTTGCAAAATTCTAAGCAAAAGATGGTGATGCGAAAATGCTGAGAATTTCATATTGTTTGAGTTATTAAGGTTTGAAATTTAAGCAATCTCATATCGTTTTCATTTGTTAACGCCTTTTAGGCTGAAGTTGAAACGAATTGAAAAAATCTTGTTTTTGAGAAGCGTGGGATACACGTTTTTGAGCGTTTATTCGGTAATTTTACTTTGAAAGCCAACGCACATGCGAATTTTTCTTCGCCAGCGCATTCTAAAGAAGTTACGTCATACAATAGTGATCTTAGTATGGTACGATTTGGAAATTCATTCTTCGCCAAGTATCAGTAAGTAATGCAAAAAACGAATGCATAAAAATCATTAGCGAAAACAAATTTAATTCTCATAGCAAACACACACAAGCATTGTAACGGCCAGGAGATACCGTTTTAGTTGTGAAGTTAGAATCAAAACCAACCGGGTCGTTACTGTTGCCGTAAGGGGGCGTCGGAGACGGGATGACGTCGGTCCGGCCTCCCTTTTTACGCGCGATTTGTAAATGAGACTGAAGTATTTAACATCCACTGTGGAGATGTTGTGATAGAGACGGGCTAGACACGGCGCACTCACTCACATACGTGAGCTTTAATAACATGCAACATAGAGTTGTAATTCTGGCTGAGTGAACGTAGGCTTACCTTTCTAATTTAAGTTATGCGTTCGCTTGTTCAACCCTGGCTACGTAGCGAAGAATGGTCAAGTGATGGCGGAGCAAGGACCGGAGCTGTAAGTTATTCGCTAAATGCTAGTGCCGAATTATTGCCGGAAAAGTAAAAGTTTAGTGGAAACAGAGCGATTAACACTACCCGTCTTCAGATTACGGAAGGTGTTCTACAACTATAGACAAGGGATGTAGGCTGTTATATCGGAAGGAAGAGACTGATTCAACGGACTGCCAAAGGGCGATATTGTTTTTGTTATATCTTCTAATTAAAACTAACCAGTGTAAAACTGTACTCAATAGTTTATCTTAGACTTTACTTGACCAGTTAGGACATTTCGGGACTTGTTAATAAGGAACGAGAGTAACTTGGAAGTGAATTTGTCGGTTACAAGAACTAGCTTATTGGTTTAGTAGGACTTACCGATTAAACCCAGAATTGAGTCCAAGTGCTTAGAAGGACCTGTGTAGAAGAGCCCGAATGTCAGCCGCTGGATAATAAGTCCAGGTTAATTCCTTCCGTTTAATATTGCTGTATTTCGCTTAGAATTGCTAGTTAGTTGTTACGCTATTGGTTTAGCTAATGCGTTTAATATATTTGTAGTAACACTGCCCCAGTCGGTCTCCACTAGTGGATGGGTTCTTAAACAGTTCCAAAGTTACCAGGTGATTTCTGGTGCATTGATTAGTTCCAGTACCGACACTCGCTCGAAAGGGGAGGATTGGTTTAGGCCTGAATGTTGTAACTTCTAGACTGGTGTAACTTCTAGAGCACAATAAACACCTGTTCACGATTTCGTATATTGTTTGCCAATGTTAACCAACACGCAACACTCGATTTCCCGATAGATAAATAAATTTATAACAGCTAGTAGACTCTTATATGCTGAGTTAAATGCTATAGCAACTAGCGTTAGAGTCTAATGCTCCTAACGCTGAGTTAAATGTAAATCACCGTTAGGAGCATTAGACTCTAACGCTAGTTGCTATAGCATGTAACATCAATATTTTAAAGAAATTAAAAAATCAACAAATTCAAAAAAAAGGGGCGAGTTTAAAATTTACATTAATACTTTAACGTTTAAATTCGTATTGATTGTAAAAAAAATTATTTTCTGTAAAAACTATTGTCACTTAGACAACTTTTAACAAATAAGGCAGAGATAGGTAAGCTTTTAAGAGAAAAAAAAAGCTATCTTTGATTTAATTTACGTACTTCCAGGGCCGAAGTCAAGGTGGGTAGCAAACCGAGCAGTCTCGCTGAGGCAAATTTTTAGGAGCTGCAAAATGGGATCATTATAAAAAATGAAGTCTTTTTGAGGCGGCAAAATACTTGTTCGCCCCGACCCGACCGACATAATACATGAAGCCGGCCCTGCTTACCTCAGTAATCCAATAGTAATCACCCTTGTCTTCGAGTCCACTGGACTGGGTTCGACTTCTAAAATGTTTGACTGAATAGAAGCGAATTGTGGTTCCAAAGTCACGTTAAGCTATCACGTTAAGTTCCATCGCAGAAAACCTTTAGCATAGTTTGGAGACGTAAAATATGCAAACTTAATCAAATGCTTTAAAATTATGTAAATTCCTTTTACAGCTTGTTTTTTGTATCGTAGCATCTAATCACGTGATACTATTATGGCATACCTATTGAAATAATATAGTGTTAATTATTAAGTTTTCTATTTGTTAAATCACAATACTGCAATAACCAACAATTGTCGTTTTAATTGTTATATTGTATATTGTTATATTGTATAGTAAACAATGAACATGAAGTATCCTACGATATTGTGACTAATTATAGCGAAAATTGTATTTTAGATAATGTTGCATATATGGTGCAAAAGGTGTATGAAGCATTTATATGTAATAAATGAAAAGTTTTCAAACTAAGCTAATTGTTACATTCGGAAAAATTGCCAACTGTGGTAACTTTATATAAAGCTATGTAATAGGTCTCATGTCCCAATTCCAGTTTCGCAAAAAAAAGTGGCTTCTGTTTGAAGGAAAGGGAATATCATTTAAGAAGACCAGTGACGTTCTCGCTTTTTACTATAACAGGTAAGATTTAGTGATTTGTTTTTTAAGTAGCTCTGGTCAAAAAAAGAGGGTGGTCAATTTTTGTTCTCATTGGCTGATCTTCAAACCTTAACTCAAAAAATATGGATTTCTCAGCATACCATGAATTGAACACTTTTTGATTATGAATCGGTCTCGATTGCACATGAATTGGGTAGAGGAGGTGGTGTTGTAATGTATGTTAAAAGAAAACACGAGTTTAATTTGATACCTCAATGGACGGGAATCTTCCTGCGGGTTGAGAGGCTGACAATACGGACTTACGGAATTTTTATCACAACCATATATTGACTACCATCTTGTGATTTGGAAGAGTTTCTATATCGTTTTTAGGACCGACCTACTTTTATTACTTCCTCAAAACAAAAGCTGATCATCATGGGAGACTTAAATATTGATTTATATACTTCCAATGAAAAATTTGTAAACCATACGCAAGCACAGACTAATGGATTAGATCTTCTCATTCGGATTTGACAACTATATTCGTAACCCAACTAGAATTACATCACATTCTTGTACAGTTATTGATCACTGTATTACAAACGTTTTAAATCCACAATGTGGCATACTTCTTTATCAGATTAGCGATCATCTTCCCATATTTTTAGTATTTCGCAGAGAATGTCTGGACAACATGGTAATCCTTCTTTTGTTCAAGATTTTTCTGAAACAAATTTACAGACATTTAAAGAAGAGTTACAAAGAGTAAATTGGACTGATTTATATCTCTTGAATAATCCACTACACGCTTATAAATATTTCATTGATATCTTCAAAAATAATTATAAAATTTGTTTTCCATTTAAAAAATAAGCAAAAACAAACGTACACGTAAACCATGAATTACAACTGAAATTTTTAGAGAAACGAAGAAGAAAAATAAACTTTAGTTTAAATTTTTAAAAGATAAATCACGTACAAACTTTGCTGTCTTTAAATCATTTCGGAATGGATTGAATACTAAAATAAAACGTGCGAAACAGGCATATTTTTCGGCACTATGTAATTTGAATAATAGGAAAACATGATGAACTTATAAATATATAAAAATATTTATATTATATATATATATTATTATTATATTTATATTATTATTTAAAATATTTATAAATATATAGATTTTATGTTTCATAAATGAACTTATTGGAAGATCAAAATCCATGACAAAACAAATTTATAAACTAATAACTCCACATAAAACGATTACCAACATATCAAAGATTTCTAATACTTTCAATGAATAATTCATAGAATTCCCTTATTCTTTATCTAGTAAATTTAATAATGTATTCCAAAGATGCCATGATTATAATATCGCTAATTCCTTTTTCTTGGATGGGGTCACTGAACTTGAGACAATTCGACTAATTAATAATCTTAGTGCTAATAAAGGACCAGGCCCAGATAACTTTCATCCAGTTCCCATTAAATATTGTGCTCATGAGATTTCAGGGCCTTTAACCCACATCTTTAATCTAATCTTTTCCACTGGTGAGATTCCGCCGGAATTTAAGACGGCAAGGGTTGTTCCGATTCATAAAAAGGGTTCATATACTGACGTTGCTAATTATAGACCGATATCAATATTCACAAAAGTACTTGAAAACTTTTTTATAATAAATAGTTTAATAGCGACACACTGCACTAATCAATAGAAATAAATGCAAACAATTTTTATGGTGCAGTTCTATAACATTAACACGATAACACTGCTGATAGCAATTTCGATAGCATTAACCAACTTCATAGCGAGCGAAAGCTTCTGTTTATGTCCGTACATTTTGGTCAAAAAGAATTTCTTCGCCATTGCATTGCAGAAACATTATCCTCGAATAATGGTCAGCCTTTGCCTAATATTTCTGCTGCTGATGCTCGGGAAGTGAAAAATCTACTCATGAACGAAGACCTCATTATAACTAGGGCTGATAAAGGTGGTCAAGTCGTTGTAATAGATAAGAAGCAATATTCGGATGGGGTGAACCAACTTATCCAGGATGGCCCATATACAATGGTAAAGAAAAACCCTTCCACTGCTCACCTTTCCAATGTCAAGAAAACGGTTCGGGACTGTTTCTTCATAGATGAGAAAATTAAAAAGTTAATTGTACCGTCAATTGCTAATGTTGCCCGACTTTATGCCCTGCCAAAGGTCCATAAACCGGGAATGCCATTCCGACCAATTGTTTCAAATATTGGTACAGCCACCCATCCACTGTCCAAATATCTTGTCCGGAAATTTTCACCTCTACTAACTAATAATATTTTTACAGTCAAAAACTCTTCCAATTTCATTGAAAAATTGAAGCTACTTGATCCTAATTCCTTCAAAATGGTCTCATTTGATGTGAAGAGTCTATTTACAAACGTACCCATCCAAGGCTCACTTGATTCACTTACTCGGAGATTGAAGGAGTTCCATTATACAGATCATGAAATTAACGAACTGATTCTCCTTACCAAACTATGCATCAACCAAACTTGTTTCTTGTTTGAAAATAACTTATACAAACAAACCAGTGGTCTTGCAATGGGAAATCCACTTTCGCCAATCCTATGTGATATATTCATGCACTATATAGAAGATAAAATTCTGTCTCTCATCCCATTCAAATTCTGGACAAGATATGTCGACGATACTGTCACTCTAGTACCTAACGATATGAATCCTTCACAGATCATCAACCTCCTAAACACCATTAACCATAACATCCAATTTACTTTCGAAGAAGAAAAGGACTGTACACTGCCTTTCCTCGACGTTTTAGCCCATAGAACACCTA
>QLNU02015270.1:5942070-5954913 GCA_006491805.2 Dysdera silvatica | reverse complement strand
AGCTGCAAAATGGGATCATTATAAAAAATGAAGTCTTTTTGAGGCGGCAAAATACTTGTTCGCCCCGACCCGACCGACATAATACATGAAGCCGGCCCTGCATACCTCTGTAATCCACTAGTGACCACCCTTGTCTTCGGGTCCGCTGGACTGGGTTCGGCTTCTAAAATGTTTGATTGAATGGAAGTGTATTTTGGTTCCGAAGTCACGTTAAGCTATCACGTTAAGTTCCATCGCAGAAAACCTTTAGCATAGTTTGGAGAAGCTAAATATGCGAACTTATTCAGACATTTAAAATCATGTAAATTCCTTTTACATCATGCTTTTTGTATCCTGGCATCTAATCATGTGATACTGTTAAGGCATATCTAGCCGAATAATATAGTATTAATTATTAAGTTTTCTATTTGTTAAATCACAATACTGCAATAACCAACAATTGTCGTTTTAATTGTTATATTGTATATTGTTATATTGTATAGTAAACAATGAACATGAAGTATCCTACGATATTGTGACTAATTATAGCGAAAATTGTATTTTAGATAATGTTGCATATATGGTGCAAAAGGTGTATGAAGCATTTATATGTAATAAATGAAAAGTTTTCAAACTAAGCTAATTGTTACATTCGGAAAAATTGCCAACTGTGGTAACTTTATATAAAGCTATGTAATAGGTCTCATGTCCCAATTCCAGTTTCGCAAAAAAAAGTGGCTTCTGTTTGAAGGAAAGGGAATATCATTTAAGAAGACCAGTGACGTTCTCGCTTTTTACTATAACAGGTAAGATTTAGTGATTTGTTTTTTAAGTAGCTCTGGTCAAAAAAAGAGGGTGGTCAATTTTTGTTCTCATTGGCTGATCTTCAAACCTTAACTCAAAAAATATGGATTTCTCAGCATACCATGAATTGAACACTTTTTGATTATGAATCGGTCTCGATTGCACGTGAATTGGGTAGAGGAGGTGGTATTGCAGTATACGTTAAAAAAAGAACACGAGTTTAACTTAATACCTCAATGGACGGGAATCTTCCTGCGGGTTGAGAGGCTGACAATACGGACTTACGGAATTTTTATCACAACCATATATTGACTACCATCTTGTGATTTGGAAGAGTTTCTATATCGTTTTTAGGACCGACCTACTTTTATTACTTCCTCAAAACAAAAGCTGATCATCATGGGAGACTTAAATATTGATTTATATACTTCCGATGAAAAATTTATAAACCATGCACAAGCACAGACTAATGGATTAGATCTTCTCATTCGGATTTGACAACTATATTCGTAACCCAACTAGAATTACATCACATTCTCGCACAGTGATGATCACTGCTTTGCAAAAATTTTAAATACACAATGTGGTATACTTCATCAGATTAATGATCATCTTCCCATATTTTTAGTATTTCGCAGAGAATGTCTGGACAACATGGTAATCCTTCTTTTGTTCAAGATTTTTCTGAAACAAATTTACAGACATTTAAAGAAGAGTTACAAAGAGTAAATTGGACTGATTTATATCTCTTGGATAATCCACTACATGCTTATGGATATTTCGTTGATATCTTCAAAAATAATTATGAAGTTTGCTTTCCATTAAAAACAATAAGCAAAACCAAACGTATACGTAAACCATGGATTACAACTGAAATTTTTAGAGAAACGAAGAAGAAAAATAAACTTTACTTCAAATTTTTAAAAGATAAATCACCAACAAAATTTGCTGTTTTTAAGTCATTTCGGAATAAATTGAATACTAAAATAAAACGTGCGAAACAGGCATATTTTTCGGCACTATGTAATATGAATAATAGGAAAACATGATGAACTTATAAATATATAAAAATATTTATATTATATATATATATTATTATTATATTTATATTATTATTTATAAAATATTTATAAATATATAAATTTTATGTTTCATAAATGAACATTGGAAGATCAAATCCATGACAAAACAAATTGATAAACTAATAACTCCATAAAACGATTACCAACATATCAAAAGATTTACAATACTTTCAATGAATAATTCATTGAATTCCCTTACTCTTTATCTAGTAAATTTAACAATATATTTCAAAATTGCCGTGATTATAATATCGCTAGTTCCTTTTTCTTGGATGGAGTCACTGAACAATTCGATTAATTAACCATCTAATAAAGGCTAATAAAGGATTAGGCGCTAATAAAGGACTAGGCCTGGATAATTTTCATACAGTTCCTATTAAATACTCTGCTCATGAAATTTCAGGGTCTTTAATCATCTACATCTTTAATCTTTTCCACTGGTGAGATTCCGCCCGAATTTAAGACGGCAAGGTTTGTTCCGATTCATAAAAAGGGTTCATATACTGACGTTGCTAATTATAGACCGATATCAATATTATCGGTGTTTACAAAAATACTTGAAAAACTCATTTATAATAAATAGTTTAGCAATAGCGACACTGCACTAATCAATGGGAATAAAGCAACACAATTTTAGTGGGTGCAGTTGAATAACATTATCATTACGATAATATTGCTGATAGCTATTTCGATAGCATTAACCAGCTACCGTCGTCAGGCGAAATGGCGGCTACTGTTTATGTCGTACATTTTGGTCAAAAAGAATTTCCTCGCCATTGCATTGCAGAAACATTATCCTCGAATAATGGTCAGCCTTTGCCTAATATTTCTGCTGCTGATGTTCGGGAAGTGAAAAATCTACTCATGAACGAAGACCTCATTATAACTAGGGCTGATAAAGGTGGTCAAGTCGTTGTAATAGATAAGAAGCAATATTCGGATGGGGTGAACCAACTTATCCAGGATGGCCCATATACAATGGTAAAGAAAAACCCTTCCACTGCTCACCTTTCCAATGTCAAGAAAACGGTTCGGGACTGTTTCTTCATAGATGAGAAAATTAAAAAGTTAATTGTACCGTCAGTTGCTAATGTTGCCCGACTTTATGCCCTGCCAAAGGTGCATAAACCAGGAATGCCATTCCGACCAATTGTTTCAAATATTGGTACAGCCACCCATCCACTGTCCAAATATCTTGTCCGGAAGTTTTCACCTCTACTAACTAATAATATTTTTACAGTCAAAAACTCTTCCAATTTCATTGAAAAATTTAAGCTACTCGATCCTAATTCCTTCAAAATGGTCTCATTTGATGTGAAGAGTCTATTTACAAACGTACCCATCCAAAGCTCACTTGATTCACTTACTCGGAGATTGAAGGAGTTCCATTATACAGATCATGAAATTAACGAACTGATTCTCCTTACCAAACTATGTATCAACCAAACTTGTTTCTTGTTTGAAAATAACTTATACAAACAAACCAGTGGTCTTGCAATGGGAAATCCACTTTCGCCAATCCTATGTGATATATTCATGCACTATATAGAAGATAAAATACTGTCGCTCATCCCATTCAAATTCTGGATAAGATATGTGGATGATACTTTCACTCTAATTTCTAGCAATATGAATCCTTCACAGATCATCAACCTCCTAAACACCATTGATCTTAACATCCAATTTACTTTCGAAGAAGAAAAGGACTGTACACTGCCTTTCCTCGACGTTTTAGTTCATAGAACACCTACTAGCGTCCAAACCAGTGTCTACCGAAAACTTAATTCCGTTAGCCTTCTTCCTCACGCTCTATCGGCTCATCCACAAAGCCAGAAAATGAGCTCGTTTTATTGGTTGGTGTTTCATGTCATCAAATTCTCTTCTACAAGTGACGCATTGACTAAGAAAATCAGCTACATTCGACAAATTGCCTCATACCGTGGCTACAATCCAACAATTATTGATCATATTTTTAAAGAACTCACTAAACCTAAACCGGCCTCTTCTCTCTCCAGTGATTCTTCAGCTCCTACGAACATTGTCTGCATTCCTTATGTTCCGAAAATTTCTACTAGGATCGCTGCTGTCCTGCACAAATTCAACTTTCGCGTTACCTTCACTCCGATCAACAAAATAGGCTTTTCTCATCTTAAGGATAACATCCCGGATTCTGACAGCTGCGGCATATATTCCATTCCGTGCCAGTGTGGCCAAATTTATATCGGTCAAACACGGAGAGCACTGCGCCTCAGACTAAATGAACACGAAGCTTATGTCAGAAAGCAAGAATTCCATAAATCGGCTCTGGCAAAACATTCATGGGAATTCGGACATCAGTTTCTATTCTCCAATGCACGTATTAATAAAAAAGTCAACTCAACACTTGATCTCAGTTTCTTTGAGGCATTTCACATTCTAGCAAACATCAATATTGCAGTTAATGATCAACTCCTTAGTAACTCTATATCATCCACTTGGAAAAACCTTTTGGGTCTCACGGCTGAAGACGTCTCCACAAATACGCTTTACTCCTCCGCCCAATCAAGTTTCCAACCGACGTGATGGCAACACCGACCAACAGCACGGACATAAACAGAAGCCGCCATTCGCTCTGACGACGGTAGCTGGTTAACGCTATCGAAATAGCTATCAGCAGTGTTATCGTGTTAATGATTTTATCGAACTGCACCATAAAAATTGTTTTGCATTTATTTCTATTTTATAACAGATTATTCAAATACTTTGAACATAACCATATCATACAGGAAAATCAATTCGGTTTTACTAAAAATAAATCTACTGAACAAGTATTGTTAACGGCAACAGACTTCATATATTCGGCTTTGGACGGTGGTGACTCATCAATTGGAATTTTTTTTGATTTGTCACGGGCATTTGATACCATTAACTATGATAGACTTTTATATAAATTACAATTGGCAGGTATATGCGGAAAGCAAAATCTTCTTTTCAGAAATTACCATTTTGGAAGATCTCAATATGTGCAAATAAATGAAAATCAATCTTTCGCTAAATTACCTCTATGTGGGGTTCCTCAGGGGTCGACATTGGGACCTTTGCTTTTTATTTTTTATATTAATGATCTTTTTTTTCTGCCAACTCGATCTAGAGTTCTATGCTTTGCCGACGACACAAGCATCTTTTATAGGGAAAGGAATCTTGATGTGCTGTTTTCACTTGTAAATAATGATATTGATATATATATAAAATACTTTAGAGATAATTATCTCTCACTTAATACAAAAAAAACCAAATGTATTCTGTTTTCAAATAAACATAACAAAAGCAACTACTTATGTAATACCATAAAAATAAGAGACGAAATTCCTTGGGGTCGCCATTCAAGCTAATTTTATAGATAATTATCTTTCACTTAATACTAAAAAAAACAAATGCATCCTATTTTCAAATAAACAAAACAAAAGTAACTACTTGTGTAATACAATAAAAATAAGAGACGAAATTCCTTGGAGTTACTATTCAAGCCAATTTAAAATGGGATACACACATTAACCTATTGTGCTTAAAAATTGGTAGATTTTTGGGAATATTGCGCAACATTAGTATTTATATACCTATAAAATTTTTGATCAATCTATATTATTCTTTTATTTTTTCTCATCTTTTTTATTGTTTATCGGTCTGGGGATACACTTCACAGGCTAACCAAAGTAGAATTCAGTCATTACAAAATAAATTCTTCAATATTATTAACCATAAATTACCACAACCAATGTCCATTCACGAATGCCACATACAAATTCAAAATAAATATTTTGACTAAAAGTTAACAATTTGTTTACTTTTAGTCAACTTTTGAATTAAAACATTTTGTTACTATTGTTTAAAAATACTAATCTATTCCAATTGATTTACAGCAACCTACACATAACTATCCAACAACAAGTAGACATAACTACAGACCTCAATTTTCTCGTCTGGAGCTGGGTTGCCACAGAGTGGGTTCTTCAGGTCCTAAATTGTGGAATCAGCTGCCTTCTAATATAAAAGAGATAAATTCCTATTCTAAGTTTAAGTCTTTAATCCGGATCCTCCTTACTAATTCTGTTTAATCAATTGCATACTTAATTTAATTTTCGCTGATGTTTGCGCAGTGATATCCCATGGGGCTGCTTTGGCTATCTGGTATCTCCTGGGTGGTGCAGGCTTTGTCAGACTACGTCTTTACCTGCGCTACCCAGGCAGACATGAATCCACCGTATATAAATTAATGTATTTATATTTTTGTAGTTATTTTAAATGCATTTATATTTTTATATTATGTGAATATGTTTTCTTACTATAATTAACTTAATTTAACGTTAAATTGTAATCGTAATGTATTTTTTTTCTTCATGTCAAAATAAAGTTGCTAAAAAAATTATTATCTAGAATAATATCCAAGCCTTTTTCAGCCAACTTCATTAATAATAATGATTTATTTTATTAAATTTATAAAATAATTTATTAAGTTTTGATTTTGACATGTGCGGACATCGCTCTATATAATCATGTACTTTTCCGTTCCAACTCCATATGTTTTTTAGACATGGCGTAATCAATTTTAAACCTCTCAACGCTGTGCTCTCATTCTAGACATGCACGCAGTTTAATAATCAAAATCGCTCCTGACTTACAAATATGCAAAATACGCCTATAATAAACCTCGTAAACTAATAATTTTGGTAAAGAGAAGCTTGTTGTGGTAGTACAGAGATTAGATTTCTGTAGCTTTTCTCCACATTCTTTTAACCTATCCTTGGCTTCTTCTGTTCTTGCATATGATAAAGGTCCTCGTGCTCCACAATAGCTAAGTTTTCTTCATTGTTTTCTACACCAATCGACTGTTTATACTTGTAACATTTTTCAAATATCCTTTAGAAGAACATGAAATTGTAAATTATATCAAATATCGAATGCATGTCTGCAGTAACATTCTTTAATAGGTACATTCTGTTTTTTCTCACATTCTTCATGAAATAAAGCACATACGTTCATTTCGGAGATAAGAAACTTTCTTTTTAAATTATGTTTGCGCATACAATGCCTAAAAGCTAAATGCTGGGAAAAGATCTAAAACGAATGAGGAAATGATTCAGTGTTTGTTCAATTTTATTTTATTAGAATATTGTTTATTTTATTAGAATATTGTTTATTTTATTAGAATGTTGTTTATTTTATTATATATAAATTATGTACATATAAATATAACTTACTGTACTATGATTATAAACGCTTTGCCTGTATCGTTAATTATATAAAATATTTGCTGTTACCAGGGCCCGATTAAACCAAATTGGGGCCTGGCGCCTTGTATTTATTGGGGGCCCCTCCCTAGATACTCGCAACAAAATTATTCAATAAGTAAGTAACAAATGCAAACTCTTGTTATAAAAATTATCTGCATCATCAATCGTTTAAAGCCGCCTTCAATGACGACAAAGTTTTAATTAAGGTAAAATGTAATGTTAATAAATTACTAATTTACAATTAAAAAACTAGGTTTCAAACTGACATTTTAAACTTTCTAAAAAAAATCACCTACAAAATTTAAAGGGCCCAAAGATATGGATGCGCATACGTTAATCAGGTCCTGACCATCGCTTCGTAAATAATGGAAATAGGATTTAATTTATTTTGAATCCAAATAACATATTACGTAACGGAAACCGAAGTACGAATAATCTGTTTTTCAAAAATTCATCATTTACACAACTCGGGGAGATCCTCAACCTTCTATTTGAATAAGCTATTCTCAAAAAACCTATCTTGAAACAAATTTTTAATCGATTAAAACAAGGTTCCGTAAAGAAGGAAAATGTTTCCGAAGTAAAAGGATGGATTTCAATTTATTTACAGTGCATTTTCTTTCATTTGCTCTGATAAAACTGACGTCACATCGAAATTAAAATTTTTAAAAAAAAGTAAATATTTTTACTTTAACAAATTCCATTTATAAATATGCAAATTGGTGAGGTTACCTGCGTGGCGTCACGCCCAGTATCATCTCCGAAAAGCTCAGCACAGCAACTAAAATGGAAAATGTGAATTTACGTTGAACTCACCACTGAACTTCGATCTTCTCTTCCGGACGTAAAAATCCGAGCCAGGTTTCCAAAATTTACATTTTGCATTTTATTCTTACTCTTTTACGTTCTTTCCAAAAAAAATCAAATTCTAAGCTTCATTTTTTTTAAGGGACGTTATTTTGAAGAAACGAGAGTCTAAAACAACGCAGAGGAGCCAGGTTTCCAAAATTTACATTTTGCATTTTATTCTTACTCTTTTACGTTCTTTCCAGCTTCATTTTTTTTAAGGGACGTTACAGAGTCTAAAACAACGCAGAGGTGAATGAGTATCGACAGTCGGTCGTAAAAGGGCTTGACAGTGATAGATGGAGGGACGCGGGAAAATCGAAAACGTTGGTATTTTTGTCTCTTAACTTGCCTTTTGAAAACGGCTTCTTCTACTTTTTTCCGGGGTTATGCTGATTGGGGAATCGGAGAAAAGTAATGACGCATCACCGAAAAAGTGCAGCATATTTGCAAAAACTGAAAGGGATTAGAACCATTAACCCAAGCAAAACGTTCGTAAGGAGAGGGGGTTACAGAACTACAATTCCGTATATACAAAATCGATCCCCGTCAATTCCTACCTACACACACACACACACACCAGTGACTAGAACCGAACGAAATATACAATTTATTTTGAGATGAATTGACATCCTTCAAATTGCTTGTAGGCATGTCACACTCTTTAAGTCGAGTGTGAGCCGTAATATACCTACTAAAAATGTTTCGGGCAAGTAATGTGCATATTCCAAAGCCACATTAATCTATCTGCAATGTCCCAGGAGCAGAGTTGTAGCCAGGTTGAAGGGAGAACTGGGGCACGGCAAGGGGCATGTGGGGCACAGAGTACCCGCGAACTCACAAGTATAAAATATCTATCAGAAGCGATATATAAGATTTAAACATTATGTCACTATGAACCCAAGTAAATTTGACCTTCTCTAATGGCTTTTTTTTAGTTTATTACAAATACATAACATTAACATATACCAAGGTTTGTATTTTAAATTTTATGGAGGGGGAAATTGTATGGAGAAGAGGAATTATATAAAACACAAATATATATTTATACAAATATACATATTTATACAAATATACATAACAGTTTATACAAATATACATAACAGTTTATACAAATATACATAAAATAATTTTATACATTATTAATTTTTAATAATTTTCAATATTTTAACATTGTGTTATTATTTTCCTACATATATATATATATATATATGGCCTGCAAAAGGGTTGCTGGTATCTAACTGGAAGGAGACCCACACGCTGAACGTATGTGACGATGTGTGGAACCGGCCAGGCCAGTAACCTAGTGTCCTACCCCGCCTTCAAGTGGTGCAGGCTGGGCTTTCTATTTATGAGGCAAATTAATATTTGCTGCACGGATAGAAAGGCGGAAGGGGAGGGCTAATTCACCAACCCGTCTAGCCAGCGTGGTGAAATTATGGCTAATTCCTCCATTATGTTGACACACCAGAAACCATGGCCCCTAGTCTCCAGGTGCTGGAGTGCTCCTGATCAAGGCAGCGGTCAGCGTGGCATGAAAGCAGGGGGTGCTAAGAATCACTGGAATGGCCCAGGCTGCCGTTTGTTATTGACCTTGGCAACGTATAATGGACGATCCCTTGCTTCTGAAGCAAAACTTCAGGAATTGGAAGAAGAACTTGACAAGATCAAATGGGACATTGTAGGACTCAGTGAAGTTAGAAGAAAAGGTGAAGAGTTGGTGGAACTGAAAAGCGGACATTTGTTTTACTATAGAGGAACGGAAACTGGAAGAACAAGTGGTGTTGGCTTCTTAATCAACAAAAGAATTAAAGACTGTCTTCTGGAAGTTGAAAGTACATCAGATCGAGCAGCGAGGCTTGTTGTTCAACTAACCCAGCGATACCAACTTCAAATAGTACAGGTATATGCACCAACATCAAGCCATACCGACGAAGAGGTTGAAGAATTTTATGAAGAAATCAAAGAGTTACACACCAAAGGGAAACAACATATCAAGCTCATCATGGGGGATTTCAATGCAAGAATTGGACAACAGGAACAAGGAGAGACATCGGTTGGTAAATACGGATATGGGGAAAGGAATGAACGTGGCGATCAACTCATCGAATTTGCAGAAGCTGAAAACCTTAGCATCATGAATTCATTTTTTAAGAAGAAACCGCAAAGAAAATGGACATGGAAACACCCAAATGGGGGAACTAGTGAAATTGACTATATCCTGGCAAACAAGAAATCAATTATTGAAGATTGCAGTGTACTGAACAGATTTAATACTGGAAGTGATCATCGAATGGTGAGATGTAAAGTGCACTTAAATACTAAATTAGAACGACAGAAGCTCATTAGGAAACAAGTAAGTAAGAGGGTGGATCTAATGAAACTGAAAGTAAATACCGAGGCATTCAAGTTGGAATTAAAAAATCGCTTTTCTGCACTGGAAGGACTTATTGATGAAAGTGATATCTCAGAAGCAAATGAAAACATTGTTAAGACAATAGTTGAAACTGCTGGGGAAATTGGTGGTGTAACCTGTAAAAAGCACAATAGCAAATTATCTGAGAAGACGAAACAGCTCATGAAAAGGCGAAGAGATATGAAGGTGGACAATCGAAATACCAGTTCCAGGATTGAGTACATAGAACTTTGTAAAACTCTGCGCAAAAGCATGAAAGAAGACATAAGAAAATTCAACTGTGAGCTAGTAAGGAAAGCCATTGAAAATAACAAGAGCCTTAGGGTTGTTAAAGGAAGTTTATCTGTTGGGAAGAAACACATCATTGCATTAAAAGGAGAGGATGGCACCGTAACAAGAAATAGGGAAGAAATACTTAGAAGAGTTGAAGAATTCTACAAAAAACTATATGAAAGTAACAGTGGATTAAACGAAGACACTGAAATAGTCGAAGGAACAGCTCCTAAAATCTTAAAAGAAGAAGTTTCATTTGCAATAAAAAATATGAAGAAAGGAAGAGCCCCTGGTGATGATGGTATTACATTAGATATCCTAAAAGAAGCTGGAGAATATGTAGAAGACATACTTGCAAAATTCTTTACCAAATGTCTTAACAGCGGTAACATACCAAACCAATGGGATTCTGCAACAGTAATTCTTTTGCATAAAAAAGGTGATAAAGAGGATTTGAAAAATTACCGACCAATTAGCTTGTTACCTGCTATTTATAAAATCTTCACAAAAGTGCTAACACATCGCCTGCAGAAAAAATTAGATGCAGCTCAACCAAGAGAACAAGCTGGATTTCGAAGTGGATTCAGTACAGTGGACCATATTCAAGTATTAAGAGAATTAATTGAAAGAACACATGAATATGAACTTCCATTGTGTGTTGCATTTATTGACTATGAGGCCTTTGACTCTATTAAAACATCAGCAGCCATCAACTCTTTAAGATCAACAGACATTGAGGACGTGTACATTGACATATTGAAACGTGCGTATAAAAGAAATGCAAGTGCAAAATTCCGGTTACAGCAAAGATACCAAAACTATCAAACTTGGCAAGGTGTGTGGCAGGAATGCCATTTCTCAAAACTTTTACTTTTAGCACACAGATGATTTTCAGCTGATAAATTGGAGATAACAAGGAATAAAAAATAAATGGTGAATATTTAAATCATCGCGCTTTGCTGATGACAGTGTTATTTTTTCAATGGACCCGTTGGAACTCCAAGACATGGTACAAGAGCTCTCAACTAGAAGTGAAGAAGTTGGACTCAAGATGAACCTACAAAAAACTAAGATCATGTTCAATAATTTTGTAGAGGAAACAAAAATACAAGTTGACAACACTGAGCTAGAAATTGCTGATTCATATATTTACCTTGGCCAGCTGATTTCAATGGATGGCAACATTATGAAAGAACTCAACAGACGTATTAAACTTGGCTGGAGTGCATTTGGAAGAAACAGTTTTATCCTGAAGGGGAAATTGCCTTTGTGTCTAAAAAGAAAGGTCTTCAACCAGTGTGTATTGCCAGTCCTCTCTTATGGATCAGAGACATGGAGTCTAACAGTTGGAGCAATACGAAAGTTACAGACAACGCAAAGGAGCATGGAGAGGTGCATGCTTGGAATAACTAGGAGAGATCGAAAAAGAAACACTTGGGTGAGAGAGCAAACTAGAGTAGAGGACATCATTGTTAAAGTAAAAGGACTGAAATGGCGATGGGCTGGGCATATTGCAAGAAGAACTGATCAACGATGGACAACAGAAATTCTGAACTGGATTCCAAGAGACCACCGAAGACCTAGAAAACGTCCTCAAACTAGATGGGTGGATGAAATAAGAAAAGAGGTTGGGGTGACGTGGAAACGAATGGCCCAGGATAGACTTGTGTGGAAAGCATTTGGAGAGACCTTCATCCAGCAGTGGATAGATAATGGTTGAATATGATGATGTCACAATCATACTACAATTTTGCTATATATATATATTTGTTTGTTTGTTAATAAAAATAAAATTATTTTTCTGCAAAATTTTAATTCGGTAAAGGGGCCTCACCTAAAGGCCTGGAAGGCTGGCTGCATGGTCGGAAGACAGCGAGTTTCCCACTCCTGATCTATAAGGAGTTGCTATGATGTGGGATTACAGAATTCACAGATTACCTTGAATATTTTGGCCAAGTTTTACAAATTAAAATCGAAATTTTTTCCTAACTTTAATATCACGGTAGTCTCGCTTTTCAACCGTTCGTCTCTTTGGCGTCAATTTAGTTTAAAAAGCAGTCCAAGCACTTCCCCATTTCAAAACTCATCTATAGTGAAGTTTTATACGCTCTCGCAGAGAGGTGGGTGTATGATCGGTCGCCTGTAGCTCAGTTGGAAGAGCACTTGTCCGGAT
>QLNU02015270.1:5905944-5924276 GCA_006491805.2 Dysdera silvatica | reverse complement strand
CCCTCCCCCTGGAAAATATTTTTTCTCAAAATAAAATATTGTAGAATTTTATTGACTTTTTTTTTATTTTATTTTGCATGAAATTGTACATGACAATGTAAATTGTTCTTCGACGTTATTATACTGCTTAAGCTATGTATCACGAAATATTGTATATCGGGTTGAATAAAAATTTATTATTATTATGTCTGGTATACATTATTGTATTACACAGCGTCTCAAGGAGATAATCACTATCTTCTTGATCTGGAGTTCTTGGTTCAGTTCAAGTCTCACCCAGAAACCTGAGAACTGTCCATGTATCTTCTTAATATATAGGCGGTGCCCAGTAAGGCAGTTTTTTGTAGGTCTGTTGTCGTTATGTCAGTAATGTCCAGTTTTTCTAGGAAGTTCTTTAAATTAGGTGTGATGGCCCCCAGTGCACCTATCACAATCGGGATGACTGTTACTTGTTTTTTCCAGAGTCTATTAATTTCTATTGCAAGGTCACGATATTTGGAGATTTTTTTTTCGAATTCCTTTTCTTTAATTGTTGTTACCTGGTATTGCAATGTCGATGATGAAACCTGTTTTTCCTTCACCAATGTTAGGTCTGGTGTATTGTGTTCTAAATGCCTGTCTGTTTGAAGCCGAAAGTTCCAAAGGATTTTTATTTGGTCGTTTTCTGTCACTCTTTTTGCTTCATGTTCCCAGTAGTTATTGATTACTGGGATTTCATAATTTCTTCAGATATTCCAGTGAATTAGAGAGGCCACTCTGTCATGTTTTTGTAGTCTGATTGAGCTATTTTACTACAGCCACTGATTAAGTGGTTGACTGTCTCATCTTTTACCTTACACAGCCTGCATTTACTGCTCGTTTTGCCTTTGGATTTTTGATGTCATCACGTTTGTTTGCAGTGCTTGCTCTTGTGCAGTAAAGATCATGACTTCGGTTTCTTTTTTTAAAGTTCACAATTGCAACTATCTCCAGTTATGCTGACTATCGCCTTTTTCTTCAATTTCTTTCAAATATTGTCCATGAAATGGTTTGTTTTGCCAATTTGTGCGACGTTTTTGAATTTCATTTAGTTTGAAGTTCTTCTTTGAATTTATTATTAAATGTATTCAAAATAGCTTTCTAAGGTAGATCTTGTGTATACAGTGCTTTTACAGAGGTTTGAGTCTTCATACTTTTTATAATAAGAATAGAGGAATTCATAGAGCTATATTAAAATTTATGTTTTCAATGCAAAAGTTGAGAAATTTATTGACGTTAAATATATTAGCCGGCTTATATATTTTATTTATACATTTATCATTATTAAATATATTAATAAAATATATAAAATACGAATTTTAAGCCCTCCTATAGCTTTTGTGCCACCTGTAACTTTCAAAGCCCCCCCTTATAACAAGCGTCACGCTACGAACCTGACTATGCCACGATCACTACCGTGGTGGTGGTGGTGGTACAGTCAGGATGATAACGTTAACAGACATAAACTCCCCCTTTTTGACTCGCTGGGTTCGGGTTCAGCTCCAGTAGTTACCTTATTCGTACGTAAATTTGTTGTGGGGGTGGTACCAAGTTGTCTGTATGCAGGGCCTGATCACCGCAAAGGCGTCCAAAACCCAGCCTTTGCGACTAGATCCTCTTCTGCGCATGTGCGTGGTCCACGCACATGCGCAGAAAGATTGTTCACCGTGCAGTTCTCACTCCCGCTAAAGTCTAGTCCCAAAGCCTAGGCTTTGGACGCCTTTGAGGTGATCAGGCCCTGCCTGTATGATACCTCTATGACGAAACGACTAACGATATTTCGCCTTCACCTGGCAGTATTAAAGTGAAGGACACCAATATGCTTAAAAAACTAGCAATGGTGGGCATAGAACAAAGTAACTGCTATACCATGCTAATAACACATGCGGGACAACAAAACGCCAGATGTTTACATACTGTATTCCCTCCAGTTAATTTCTTGGCGAAAACTGCTCTTTTCTGTTTGAAACACGCATATTGAATTCCACACATAGATCCAAACACACGCACATGAAACGCACGTGAAACATTTGTTTCACTGTGTGAATAAATTGCGTAGCGCTACGCCAAAACTTCATGCTTCTTCTAATAAATTCTACTTATCTGTTACGAAAGAGGTAGAGGAAATATTGCTTGGAATTATGACAAAATATTAGAAAACTTCCCAACGAGCAAAAATTTAAATTTAGATAATTTGCATCTAACGACAGTTATTAAATATTAATAATCTCAATTAGGGTTGGCGTATTTCTAATAAATGGCGGGTCATATTTCCCCATTTCTTTTATCGTCTGTTGCATAACAAAGTAATTACTGCCTCATTTAGTAATGAAGTTTAATCTTCGTAATTTATATCAACCCCGGTTTAGATTATTAATTCTTTTCTTTACTTTGATCCTTTTTTCTTTCTTCTTGGTGAAATAATTATTCTTTTGCGATAAATTTTAATTTCTCTCGTTAGTAAGTGCTCTCTGAATACCAGTGCTAGTTAGTACCTTGAGGAATTTAAAACATTTTAAAAAAATTTATAGATTTTGGCTAAAGTTGTTGCTTATCTAAAAGTCTCGGCTCTTTACAACAAACTACTTTTAAGTATATATTTTTGTATTTTCAGTTTAATTATTTTGTACCTTATGTATTGTGCTCTAAGTCTGTAGGATATATTAAGTCCGATTTCTATTTTTAAAACACAGAAAGGTAGTTGTTATGGGCTTAGTTCTATCGATCTCGTAATGATGATCAACTATACTTTTTGGCGAAAATTAATTAAGTTTTAACACGAAAATAACCTCTTATAAAACGAAATGTTTTAGAAAATACTGAACCATATTTATTCGGGAGCAAGCCTTGTTCTGTCCACTTTAATACTCTATATTCCACTTATTTGCCATTTATTGCCTACGCACTATTTCTACTTGTACTTAATTTTAATGCTGGCTTGCTTACATCCAGAGTAAAATTAATATTATTATTATTATGTGTGTGTGGGGGGGTGTGGGGGGGTGTGTTCTCGCACTTGGCGGATTAGGCTTAAGACGAGTGGTGCCAAGTTCTCAAGTCTACCTTCAGTGTGAAAATATTTTTGTATGTTTCATTCTGGTGCCAAGTTTAAAAATTTTCTGACTGTTCGGCAGGTGTTTAGTGTTGTTGTTTTTTGCATCTGTATGTATGTGTTGGGGTCAATTTCAAGTATTTCCAAGTTCTTTTGGAGTGTGGTTGGTATTATACCTGTTGCTGATAAGACGAGGGGGATAATGTTTATCTTGTTCATCATGTGTTACATGTCTTTGATTTCTGCGTTAAGTCTTGGTATTTAGTCGTTTTTGTGGGGTATGTGCTCCGTGTGGTGTTTGTGTTGGCCATTGCTATGTCTATGATGGGTGTGGTTTTTCTGGTTTTGTCTATTGGGATTATGTCTGGAGTATTGTGTGGTATTGTTTTGTCTTTTATAACAACCCTATCCTAGTACAATTTGTGTGTTTTGTTCTCTAGAATTGTTTCTGGTTCGTATTTGTAGTAAGGGGTTTTGTTGGCAATCGAGTTGGTTCTGAAAGCAGGCTTTTGGTGAATTATTTTTACCACTTGGTCGTGACGATATTTGTAGTCTGTTTGGGCAATTATCTTACAACCTGATGTTACATGTTTTATTGTTTCAGATGTTAAGTCACATTGTCCACATTGCTCAGTTTCTATATTCTTCCGGATGTATCGCTGGTAGTTTCTTGTTCTTATGATCTGGTCCTGGATTGCCATCATGAATCCGGATGTAAGGTTCCTTGGGTTAGCCATGTGTTCGAGATTTTTTTGTAGATGTGGTGCTGTTGAAGATCATTATAGTGTCTGCCATGAAGTGCTTTGCCTGCCTGTTCCTTCAGTTTCTTTTCAATGTGTACGGGTGGTATTTCTTTGTCGGCACTGAGACTTGGAAGTGTTTGGGAGGTGTCTATGCTACGGCAAAACCTAGTTTTTCAAGGGATCTAAACTTCTGCACTTCACCAATATTACATTGATCTGAACTTCACCAATATTACATTGATCTGAACTTCACCAATATTACACTGATCTGAACTTCACCAATATTACACTGATCTGAACTTCACCAATATTACACTGATCTGAACTTCACCAATATTACGCTGATCTGAACTTCACCAATATTACGCTGATCTGAACTTCACCAATATTACGCTGATCTGAACTTCACCAATATTACACTGATCTGAACTTCACCAGGCTCAAACGGATCTGAACTTCACCAGGCTCAAACGGATCCGAACTTCACCAGGCTCAGTGAAACTTCAATCGTTCTTGTGCCATTTAAATTCCACCTCGGGTTTCCAATGACCAAATGCAAGTGTGGAAAATTTTCTACACGACGTTTCCACACAGAGCCGGCCCTGCTTCCACTACTTGACGACTAGACCCTTACGCATTTAATATAGTATTTGTTTGATGTACGGAAACGTACCAAGTTTCAATATAATACAACAGTAACGAAAACAGCCGAACTTCCCTATGGTAAAGTTTTCTTTTCTGTATTCTTCACAGTACACTTTATATATTATACGGTAGGACCTTAATGACTCGAAATTCTCAGCAAGCCGAAGTGATTCCCATTCCCCCATTGAAATACCCCTCATACTCCTCTCAAATCACATCCCTATCCAGAGGATGGGTTCTTAGGGACCGGTCCACCTTTCCCCTGAAACGAAATTTGTAATAGGACCGCAAAAATACCTATATGTATTTACTTGCCAAACTTGTGAAAAAGGTGAGAAAGAACTCTCAAATCTTGAATCCTAAATTCTGATCACAAAGTCTCGTTTTGCAGACCATTAATTTGAGAATACCTTAAAGAAAAATAGAAAAACATTCTTTAAAAGAGATTGAGCAGGGGCGTAGCCAAGGGTGGTTTTGTGGGTTGTAACCCCCATTGCAATGAAATTTTGTATATTTAACATAGGAATATATGAGTTGTAGCTCTGTAACCCCTCACATTAAGCCTATAATCCCTCCCTTATGAACTTCCTGCCTACACCACTAGGTGGGGGCATTCTGTAAAATTAAGTTTTGATGGCAAAACTACAAGTAAAAAATTACAGTGGTATCTGGAAGCAAAATGGTATTTTCTCATTTATTTCTGTACGATCTATTTCAGTAGTGTAGCAACGATTCAAAATTCCTAGGGGATTTAAGTGGCTTCAAAGAAGATTGCATGACGCTGTCCAGGACCTGATCACCGTAAAAGGCGTCCAAAGCCCGGGTTTTGGGACTAGATTCTATTCTGCGCATGTGCGTGGTCCACGCACATGCGGAAGGACTGTTCACCGTGCAGTTTACACTCCCGTTAGTCTGGTCCCAAAACCCGGGTTTTGGGCGCCTTTGCAATGATCAGGCCCTGATGCTGTCTAAGAAAAAATAACGTTTTAATATCCAGTGGGGGCAATGGAGCACCCTGAGCCCCTCCCCTTTCTACGCCACTGATCTATTTATATTTCTTCTTCACAATGAAGGTGGCCCATCTTTATTCGTCATTTTGTAAAAAATTCTGGATTCCCCCCGAAATTAAATCCTGGCTAGGCATTGACTTAACCCCCAATAACCCAAAGTAAAATCCCTTTCCTTTGTATTTCAAATTACCAAGGTTCTATTGTAGCACTGGCATACGCAGGGGGGGGGGTGTTAATGTGGGTTATAACCCCCTCCCCATTGCAATGAAATTTTGTATATTTAACATAGGAATATGTGAGTTGTATCTCTGTAACCCCCTACTGAGCCTTTCATTCCTCCCTCGTGAACTTTCTGCGTACACCTATACATTGCAGTATACTCTGTTCCTTTTACCTTGTTTCTTATCTCTTTATCAACTTATTACGGCAGCCATCGGGAAACAAGAAGCAATCTGTGGGAAAATCAACTTTTTCTAGGGCAAGAGCGAATGGCAGAAAGAGATACCAATTAAGCAAGGGGGCCGTCAATGCGGGCTTAATTAACTCTGACTGATCATCCGTTAGCCAAAACCCACTCCGAAAAAGCCTTCCATCAATGTTCGTATTTGCTTCCGAGAAGGAGGAGGCTGAGTTCCAACGCCAAGAAAGAAACGAAAGCAAGCGCAGAGGCTAACATCCATCTATTCAAACTTCAGAAAAAGTGTCTGAAAAGATTAATGGCCGTGTCCTACAAAAGCAATGTTGTTGAACTTTGCATGGGAGGAAAAATAATATTAAACGAGCTCCCATGATCGGCATCGACTTATCCAGATTTATTTTGATTCCATTCATTTTATATTTTCCGAAAAACAACGCCTATATTTTACGTATGTTACGTATCAATTAATATCTATAAACTAATGTCCATTATCTAACTAACGTTAATCGGCTGACATCAATGATCTAACAATCATTAATCAGCTATTAATTATCCAATTAATGTTAATTATGTAACTAATATCGGTTATCGAAACAACATCAGTTATAACTAATTTAATATACAATGTATGCACACGCACCCATATACAGGGCGAGTTTAATCCACCGCACCTCCGATACATTTTTGAAATCCTTATGTTATTATCAGCCTATTTGCAAATCATTGTTGGGTCGAAAAATGGAATTTTGTGTTTTTTAATTTTTTCGAGCGGACTATATTTGCTGATTCAGCCAATCATAGGTTAGTGGAGGCCAACCTTCTTTTTAAGATCACATGCCCACTTGGAGCAATACTCGACTTGTTGAGTTAAATTAGTATAAGATTAACTACGGCAGTATTTCGTTCTAGTTGTGACGAAAACGTAGGTTTAGTTATTGGTTTTATGACTATTCAACTCAGAATAGACTGTAAATGAATGATTTCATATTTTGGATTGGTGTTATTCCAAGATCATGGCAAATTCTGTCCTTGGTTCTCCAAAACCGAAGTCTGTGTCCGCCCCTGCTTGTAATGTAGGCAATTTAGCATAAGTGCTGTCACGGTTTATCTACAACAGCGATTCGCTGTATTTCTTACAATACGGGTGCTGGACTGAAATATATTATTAAATATAAATATTTCTTCGTTTGCAACCAAATCTGTTACAATTACTTTCCGATAATTTTGCAAAGCTTCGACAATTTAATTTTTTAGATTTATTTCTTCATCTGTGTACGGGAACAACGTTGTATTTTTTCGAAGAAAATTTCTGAAAAAGCATCTAAACCACATTAAATATATTTATAGTCTGTTCCATGTTATCCTCACACGAGTAAATAGAATACAAGCGATACTTTGTGACAGAATTTTCTAAATAAAAATAGATGCTTCTCTTATGCACAAACCGAATTGCAACTTGCAATGTGATTATAAAAATTAAAGTAATTTGTTTTCTGCTATAACTTTCAGAAATAAAATAAAAAGAATATAGAATTTTAATTTAACAAATAGAGAAAAAAATAACTTTACAGCTACTTCAAAATCTAATACGTTTAAATTTAACAAGCTGGTGAAATCACCCTATTACTGGACGTATTCTAAACTTTTAGAATACGACCTCACGTTCGCTTTTCGACCAACTAGCTACCTCGCCACGTGTTGCCAAAAGGGTTGCAATTGGTGCTATTTTAACTACCTTTTAATATTTAATTTCTCGATTTCCAAGGGTCTATAGCTGTTCAATTTCACACATTAAGGTTTTTAATCTGTCCACATTAAGCTCAATTAAATTCGTTAGATTCGGCATGTGAGCTCAGAGGGTGGGGGGAATTACTTATGAGTTTTCCTGATTTTCTCAGTCTGTAATGTAAATACGAGCCAATCTCCTAAAAATTCCTCTAATGAGGCAATCCTCTCTATCTCTCCAAGGGGAGCCGGTGCTTACACGCTTCTCCCCACTTCCTAAGTCCTTTAATAACTTGAGAAAAGCAACAAAAGTTGAATATTATATTCAAATTTAGCCTTCTTATAAAGACCGAAGTATAGGAGGGGGCAACATAGGGTGATGAAGTCCAGGCCCCCACCACAAATAATTAATAGGCTACGTATTTTTGTACAATAAAAAGAGGAATATTGACTTTGTGCCAGTGAAACTCGTAACGTGTCTTATGTTCAGTGTATCTATTGGATAAAGTGAAAGAAAATACAATGTTTCGGTAACGTACGCAAACATTTTATAAGGGGTTATGGGTGTACTAAGAAGCGGGGAGAGTTTCGACAATCAAAATTTAATTGTATACAGGAAAACAAAAGGTCAGTGGGGTTACGACCCCATCAACCCCTACCCCCGTTTGCTTTTACGAATAGTTTTTATATTACAGCTACTAAATGTTCAGGGCTGGACATTACCTGAAGCCATTCCTCCCCCCACCCTCAAACCAAATAGTTTTTAAACACGAAAAATAAAAATAATACTGTTAGGTTGTACAAAAAGCTTTACAACTTTGTAATAATTTTACGAAAGACGCTGATTGGAGCTTGATTCATAGCTTGACTACCCTCTACCCACAAAAGAAAAAAAAAGTAAATGCGCTTCGGAACCATTGATTAGTTACAATATCATCAATCATATAATAACAATTATCAACACTGTATTAGGGCAAAAGGTCACTGGATTAAAAATTTACAGGACTGTGCATAAGCATTATCAGAAATTAAACAACAATATAAATCAACGTTTATTAGCGTAGTGATACCAGCACCGATGTTATGGCATGATTAGATGGTGAAACGTTCGAAAGAAAATAAATATTTCTGCGTTCGGTGGGACGCAGAAATATTTATTTTCTGTCGAACGTTCCACCATCTAATCACGCCATAACATCGGCGCTGGTATCACTATGCCAATAAACGTTGATTTATATTGTTGATTTAATCTGCGTAGTGTTCGATTTATTTAAATATATTACCAGAAAGTTGGAGTAGAGAAGGGATAAGGTATATTTTAACCCACAATACAGAATATTAACCATGTTAAAAAAAATGCACGTTTAAACCTAGGCGATGGACGTCAAACCCTCGTGACCGTCCCTCCCCGCTCCGCCATCATGATAGACAAATGGGACGATGTCTAAATGTTCTGTAGTGCATAGTGTTTAAAAACTGAGATTTTTTTATATTGATTAATTAGAGAGAAATTTAAGTAATAGCAATAGGCCGCCAATTCTAAGAAACTATTCATTCTCGCGCGTAAGAATATATAAATTTTACTTTCGTTGTTCGTAACACGGTGAAGACAGCATGCAAAGTCGCCAAATTGGGCTTACCCTTTGGCCGATAGTATAGAACTAATGAAAAGGTTATCTTGGAAAAATAAACAACCCAGAAGTTACTCGTTAGCGCCTATTGAAAAAACCAGTCTAATCAGTGAACAGATGGCTATTCCAAAAATGTTTCCTAGGTGCCGTAGATTGAAATCACCCCATATAATAAGCTTGAGACCCACAGAAATTTTTAATATATCCGGTCCTTACTAAATCAGTTTTAAATTTTAAAAGTTCAGACTTTGAAAATAAAAACTGTATTGGTAAAATATGTACATGCCGTAAGGGATTAACCTGTCATTGGGGTTGTCGCCGAAATGCGACATTAACCAAAATTCTGCTAGAAAAACTACTAAGCAATTCGCCGAAAAGTTCCAAACATAATTGGAAAGATTATGTATATTCGTAATAGACTCCATGTCACCAATCAGGGGTGTAGTCGAGACCTAGCTGCGCTAGGGCAATTCTTTTGGAGACCTAGGGGCACTAGGGCAGGATTTTAGAAAATCATACACTTTACAATCAAAATTCTGTTTAAATTTGATATAAAAGATCTGTGAATTCTACAATTCTGTTAAGAAAAAAAATTTTTTAGAGCAATGACCCTAAAATTTTGAATAAATCAACTAAGAATCGTGGGAATTTAAATGAAATTACAGCTTGGAATACGTATCATAAACTGTGTTCCGTAAATGGAAAAAGCCACAGTATACATAACTAGGGCGACAAGGTGCACATTGGAGAAGTTAAATGGTCCAAAACTTTCCCTCGGTATTTCTTCTCCGACGCATTTAGAAATGGGGCATTTGCCCCGTGATTGAAATCCTTAAAAACTAAAATTTCCCTCTATCGATCTTCAGAAACGCATAAAAAAGTTGAACAAATTTTAAAATGCCGTAGTGGCCAAGTTTTCGAAAAAATAGTAGATTAAGCAATTAGCGATAAAAAGGAATTATAAAAGTGTTCATTGTTGCTTATTGTATTGCAAAATCTAATTGTCCTTACAGTGATTACTCAAATTTGATCAAATTACAAGCAAAAATTGGAATAAATTCGGGCATAACCCTGCATTCGAAAGCTAGTTCATCGGTAATAATAAATCACATTGCAAATAAATTGAAAAAAAAATAAAAATAAAAAACTTACATAAAACCTAAACCTTGTTTATTGTGGTCATGCTAAAATTCCTGAATTCGTTTCGGACGATGCTAGCCCCTTTTGCACTATCGAAATAGCTATAAGCAACGTCGTAAAATTATTATAAATTTATAACGTTTTATTATTATAATATTATAACGTTTTGTTGTTATAAAATTATAACGTTTTATTGTTATAAAATTATAACGTTTTATCATTATAAAATTATAAAATTTTGTAAAATAACTGCACTATAAAAATTTGTGTAATTTTTGTTTCTATTCCTGAATTCGTGTTACAATAAATTGTAGTGCCTATAAATAAATTAAATCAGCGGTATGAAAACTACCGGCACTTGTGTTTGTATCACATTACTATTATTTTACGTTTTTATTCCCCAAAACTATAGTCTGTAGCTATAGGCAGTGTGGGATCCAGAGGGGCATTTGGAGAAGGGGATCTTACAATGCCAGCTCAACAACACATACATAAAGATTATTTCTTCCCCTATAAGATTAATAGATTACTGATTGGTTGGTGATTTCCCTGATCCCGCCCCCACGCCCATGGATTCTCATCTGATTTAGAAGAGCGTTAGGCCACTTTTTTTTAGGACTACACCATTGCACCAGTGTAAGCCATTTGATGAACATATCAGTCAATGGGGGGGGCAGAGAGGAAAGGATTCAATTTTGAGGTTGAATGTCATGCGTGGTTTACGCACCGGCAACGAAGAATTCAGTCAAAGTATCAAAATAATTAAATAACATTGCGTTGAATGGAGTATTTCAGACTAGAATTTCTTGTAAACCTAAAAACAACTTCTCTGATTCGGCTACGACTTTTAGGTGCAAGATAGCCGAAAAGCTACAAAAATCTCTTTGGCAATTTGCTCCCTGCATGTAACATACATACACTATTATTCAACTTTGGATTCGCTTAAAATTTAATGAATAACGTATTATTTATTACCCATTGGCAAATTTAGAAAATTGCTACCCATACGCCCAGACCGTATAGCCGCCCCCTTTCCGTGCGAAGAAGGGAACGAATACTTTTGAAAAAAAAAATACTAATATGCTTAAAATATTAACTTTTATATATGAAAGTAATTTTTGACATAGTTATTCTAACGAATATTTTAACAAATGATTTCATATAATAACTACTAATTTAATTTTGTGTGCTTAACTGAATGAGTTAATAAATATTTTTTACAAATAAATATTTTAATTTGACAATAACATTCCAAATAATGTAACCTTTCCCTTTATGCATATAAAATATTTTATCTTTTTGATTGATGGATGTTGTTTCTGAGCCATTCATTCATTGTGGGAAAATTGGCCGTCGACAGGGACTTTGCATTCCGATCAAGGTTTCGGGCAAAACCGAAAAGTACACAAATGAAATAAAAAAACGAGATTCTTTCTTTTTTCTGAAAAAAAAAAAAGGAAATCCGCAAGATATACTCTAAGTCAACGTTGAGCCTGGAGTACACGACAAGTTTGGAAAGCATCTATCATATATATAACTAAAGCTTAGTTTCTGGACTTTTAATAATAGAAGTTTACTTTTTTTTACAAAATAACCATTTTCATATCCAAGTTTATAATTTTTAAAATAGTTGTGGTTATACTGAATTAAAGGTTTCATGGATGCAAAACATGAAAAAAAAAGTATTAAAGAAAACAGCAAATAAGTGAAGAAATGTGTTTTGATTCTCCTTACATTCCGCAGTACGTACGCTTGCTAAAGCTTATTTTGTTATTATTATTTTGTTTTAAAAAGATATAATATAAATATGTCATAATGCATTGTAAGAGTGTTTCTCTTTGGTAGACGTAGGGGGAGGAAGAGGCCCAAAAATTTTGCCGGCCGGCAAAAATTTGAAATATCGTGCAAATGTTTGACCTCAATTGACAGATTAATTTAGTGGAATACATCGCCCATATAACTGGAGCCTACTCAATGGAATGTCAAAAATTATCAAAGAATTGCTATGAACACTGTTCTTACAAATTTTTCTTACAGCAGAGATACAAATATATACACGTATAACTGAACAATAAGAAAAGAGAAACTTGCCACGTTTTTATAACCCTCTTTTGAGCAATAACCAACAGAGGAAACTCATTTACAGAACAGTAAAACAAGAACAACCATTTTCTTAATTAATGACACTAAGTTGTAGACCTCCAATTTTGATCTAAGTTTATTTGAAAACATAAAAAAATGGGTTGGATTTAAGAAGAATTATCGCATTTTTGTTGTTTCGAGTAATAATGGCTTCCAGAGAGCGTTTTTATTTAATCATACTTGCTGTAGCAATGAAAAGATCTTTTGAGCTTCTATCCGCTTATGGCCACAGTGGATTGACTCTCAACTAGACGACATTCAAATACAACCAGGCAATTGCATAGTTGTACAATGCTAAATACAAAGAAGATTTTGTTCCTTAAGAACATTAAGCATGGTGCTTCCCCAAATCGTCACCACGGACTATGATTAACCTACCACGATATGAACAAATGTGTGAAATACAATTTAAAATGCATTGGCACCGCTGCGTTGCCAGTTTCCAAAATTCAAATACTAGTGTCCAATGCTTGCCCTCTGTTTTCCGCCAGAACTCCTCTTTGACGAAGCTTTGGCCCACTTTGAATACGCCAATGTGTGAGTGCATTTCTTCAAGTCAGGGCCTAATTACCATAGGCCCGCAAAGAGCGGGCCTAGGGTCTCCAGTTGGTAAGAGGGTCCCAAATTGTGTTGTTGTTTTTTAAGCTGACTTTTGATTGCTCACTTTTGATCGGTATCTTGAATTTTTTTTAAGTAAAAGCTTACTTTTTGGGGCTATTTTGGATAATTTATTACAAATTTGAGGAGTTTTAGAATAAGCATCTGTAAGTACTCATTTTTTATATGCTTTCAGACCCCCTCCCTTCTAAATCTCAACTAATACTGTGGGGGTCCTCAACTAATACTGCGCCTATAGTCCCCATATATCTTAATCAGGCCCTGCTTCGAGTATCCCCTATTGCAAAATATTGAACTAAAGCTTGTTTTCGCGGCAATGGTCGATGACCCTCTCGTGGTCAAAATGGCTCCAAACCATCGCACTTGCTTTTCTGAATATTACACTACATCTCCGACATTGTTCCATGGTATTATCGAAGCAGGTAGTGTATAATACGGACAACCCACTAGACTTCTATAACACCACAGATAATTTTTATAAACGTTATTATACTTTACACTAAACATATTAGTATGGAAAAGTGAACAGCAATGAGAGCTATTTAATATAATGCATTTACTTCCCAGTTTTCAGAAACTGGTGCCATAAATAAGGTGTGATAAAGAGATGCTGCTGACGCATCTGAAAACTTGATTTACCTTCTCGTTTGCTAATCTACCAGTGTTTAACCTTTTGTATGTAAATTTCCTCTCTGGTACTTTATACTTTATTTCAATCATAAATATGGTTTTAAATGCAATTCAAAATAAATACATTATTTTACAATTAGGCTTTAGAGTTAGCTTTAAACACAGACTTGGTCACATTTTCTTTAAGAGGAATATAGTTTTCCAAATACACTTATTTACTGACACTTTTATTGTGAAGTTCTTAAACCGAAACTTCTACAGCTTTAAATTTTTTATCATGGGATTGCCTAAAGTTTTGCACGACGACACGTATAACTGGATGGTTTTTATGCTTGCATCTTCAAGCAAGTATCCTTTTAGATCTAGTGCAGGGGTCGCAACCTATTAAAGGTGTCATACTAAAGTAATACTTCCCTCTTCTTCCGCGTGTAAGCCTACGCTCACCCAAATTGTGGAAGTAGTATATTACCTTATTATTAGCAAAAATCATTAGCTTATTTAAGAAAATAAAAATTAATAATTAGTAATTTAATAGGAAACAAATAAATAATTAATCAATTTAAAGAATAAAAAATTTAGCCAGGGACAGGATTTTTTGTAATGAGTTTTATTTTAAAATCGCTCAACGCGCCATCTAAAAGTAGTCAGCGTGACAAGTACGTCACGAGCGCCATGCGACACGTGCCAAGTATTGCGTCCGTGCCGTAAATTGATAATCCCTGATTTGGTGTTTCTCAGTTCTCATGCTACCTGGCTTCAGCTTGTTCTACTATTTTCGATATCTTCTGGTTAATGAAATCAATTTGAACGTTGTTCGCAATATAATGATATCGTATAACATTTTCGCTCTCAGAGCCTATTTTATTTCAAAATAAAAAAACTAATTCGTATATTGTTGAACGGATAAAAATACCTCGTTTAGAGCGTATTTTGCTCTAAAAGGATGATAAAATTCGTTTGTGCAATGTTGATTGCACGAAAATATCTTCCTTAAAAACTATTTTAATAAAGAGTGTGTGTTGGTGTTTAAGTATAAAGTTTAGACCCTTTTTAACTGGAAGAGAAATGCCAATTAAACTTTAAATTGATTAAATTTTAAACGTTCCAATTTTTCAATTGAAAACGAATGTAATTAAATACCTTTTTTGGTGACGGTCGCTAAGACTTTTTTTGATAAAAGTTTTGTACAGTTTAATCCAGATAATCTTGACGACAAAAAGTTTAAAAAATAATCCCTTAAAATCATAATCCTAAAAGTCGCAACGACTTATTGGAAAATGAAAGATGGATTAAAAGTTTAATTAAAAATTCTCTGACGGGCATTTAGCGCTGATCTTTTTTACATTAACAATAATACTTTTATGTGAGGAAAAAAGAAAATGCGCAGTCTTTCATACTACGTATCCTTTCCGAGAGGTTTTTATATTTGGATGTATAACGAGATTAATTAAAAATAATTACATTGCTTGAAATTACTTAAATGACCTTAATTCTACCTTCAGAAGTCATTTTTCATTGATGAGTTTTAAATGAATGATAATTCTATTATTGCATTAAAAGCAAACTAAATATTAGCTACTAATATAAACTCCAATCAATGAAGTTAGCATTTTGTCCTTTCATTTCCGATTTTTTTTTTCCTTCTTTTTCTTCATGACAGTAATAGTAAGTTTCGCAGGAAATTTTCTGAGAAGGGTGGCCCCCGAAGGCGGCACTGTGTTCTCAGACAGGGCGTACATCGTACGATGCTTCCAGCGGGAGCAGTCGATAGAGGCTAAATAGTTGTAGAAACATGGAATTAAGACAGCAAGGATAGATAATTTGACGTTTCTCTAATGACTTTTTTTTAGTTTATTACAAATACAATAACATTAGCATATATCAAGGTCGGTATTTTAAATTTTATGAGGGGGAAATTGTATAGGAGAAGAGGAATTATATAAAACAGTTCATTCAAATATATATAAAAATATTTTTTACAAATATACATAACAGTTTATACACGTATGCGTAACAGTTTATACAAATATACATAAAATAATTTTATACATTATTTTTAATAATTTTCAATATTTGACACTGCGTTACTATTATTCCACGTATATATAAATAGCTCGATGAGGCAAGTGGGGCACAAGTATAGAGCAACTGGGGCCGCTCCCCTAATGGCCCCGGCGTGGCTAGGGCCTTCTGAGGAGAATCTTCGAGCAATATTGAGGTCTAAAACTGAGACGAGAATGGAACATTCTGGTAGTTTGTAAGCATGTGCCCTATGTTATAACTTTGTGTAGCATAGTTTTCGATTGATTTAACTATCTATTTATTAATCTGATTAATTTTAAAATGGTTAATGGTTATTAAAAAATTAGTGGTTATTTAAAAATTGATGGATAAGTTAAAAGAATTTTATGGATAATTTAAAAATTGTATGGATAACTTAAGAATTTTATGGTTAGTTAAAGAATTATGTATAATTTAAAGAATTTTATGGATATTTAAATATAATCAATTTAACAAAATTCTCGCAGTTAATTTTATGATACTAAATTAACAAATTTGTGATCGTTAGTTTAATAAATTTTGTGGTAAGTTTAAACATCATTAGTTCAACAAATTTGATAGATTTGAGTTGAATCATCGCGAGGCATTGGCGTCTATGAAACCGGGGGGGCGGCATAAGCGGGGGGGGGAGAAGAGGAGATATCAACTTCAGAGCTGGCGATCCAGACCGGCCAGAAAGGCTAGAAGGACAGCAACAAGAAACCGCTGGAGATCGTTTTTCTTCTCCATAAGAAAAACGATGAAAGTCAGAAAAAGCAACAGCAAGAAAACGAACAAAGTAAATAATAATTAGATTTGCGTTATTTGTAATTCCGAAACTGGCAGCTTATTCCAAAGTCAACTTTATTTTTGATGCCAACGTTTTGATATGAACGTCCTTTTTAAATCAAAAGTTATTTTAAAAATGATTTTGTTTTTTAAATATCTTTAAGTCCGTAGAGTAAGTGATGACTCTCGTAATAAAAAAAATTGCGTTGTGATAAGTAAGATCGGTGTAGTTATTTTCAGCGGCGTAGTGTGACGTCAGCAGAGGGCCATCTCCAATTATTCAGCACCCCCGATTCAAATGCACCAATTCATTTATATATCATCATCATCACCATCCTGATGATACATAAATATGAATTGCGATTTTTTTTTTTTGTTGAAAAAGGGGGATGATGAGCATTTAGAGATGGTTTACTATTGAAGTCACCCTATGCCACTGGTTACGTTAATAAAGTAATTGGTGATTAGTTAATGAAGTAATTGGTGATCAGATAATGAAATAATTGGTGATCAGTTAATGAAGTAATTGGTGATTAATTGATGAAATAATTGGTGATTAGTTGATGAAGTAATTATTAGTTAGTTGATGAAGTAATTATTAGTTAGTTAATGAAGTAATTGTTGGTTAGTTAATGAAGTAATTGGTGATTAGTTAATGAAGTAATTGGTGATTAGTTAATGAAATAATTGATGATTAGTTAATGAAGTAATTGGTGATTAGTTAATGAAGTGAGATTAGGTTTATTACGTAAGGATAATACAGGTTACGATGCGCCAAGTTATTAATTTATGCAAAAAATAATACACATTGTATTACTTTCTGTCGTAATGATTACTATGCTACTGTGCTGATATCGGTGCTACTGAATTACCAGGCCAATATACAGCATTTCAAAAGGGTCTTTTGAGGAAAATTGTGGTTTTTCATAAACAAAAACGCTTTTCTCTGGTCAAGAGTTTGATTTTACAGCTAATAAAATTGTGGTCAAATTGAGAGTTTAACCCCAACCCTTCCCCTTATGCACGCCCTTGTATACCTTGTACTACTACTAGCAATACAGTAAAACCCCTCATCAGTGCTCATTCAACGGACGGAAAAAATTGTCAGTAAAAGAAAGGGAAATTACAGTGAAGAACTTCCAGCCAGAAAACTTTTATTTGACAGCAAAAGAGTGGTGACTCTATCAAGGAAGTATCCGTTAAGAGGGATTTTAGTACTATCAATATCACTGTATTACTATCAGATATTGGTAAGTTGACCCTTGTTCCTTAAAACGAATTATTATTCCATTAAGGATTAATGCAGTGTTGTATTCGTTTTACGCCTTACCTTGTAAGTGTTGATGAATGGTGTGGCTGGTGTTGATGAATGGTCTGGCTGGTGTTGATGAATTAATGTGTTGGTACCCAGTGTCAATAACAAAGTGTTGATGAATGGAAAGGCTGGTGGTGAGTTAATGACATAAATATCTGCTGAAAAACTAATTCAATAAACTTTGACAATTTGATAAATCAATTATTGGTAAGCAACGACAGGTCTGTGTACGTTAAAGAGAGAGAGGACCCCTAATAATCGAGCTTTTGTAAAGGACTCCTTACATACATAAAATCTTTCATTCAATATGGCTAATTCTTTTGGGGCCCACAATATCCCCATTTACTTGGACTTGGCCAAGGGTGTAGTTGTAATTAAATAGAATGATGGTAGATCTGCCTCTGATTCTAGGTTAA
>QLNU02015270.1:5879762-5895536 GCA_006491805.2 Dysdera silvatica | reverse complement strand
AAATAATTAATGAACCTGCCAAAGAGAGAGATCAAAACACAAATTTATATACAAAACATTTTTTAAGCACTGAGGTAACTTACTATTAAATTTTTTGAATAAATATCTGATTTTTCTTGAAACGTTGAGTTTATTATTAGCTACATATTGCCGGTTTAAGGAACTCACTAAAAATTTACTACTGAAATCTTCCCGAAAAAGTCCTCAGTTCATTATACAAGTTTTGTTTTGTTTTGGGGCTTGTGTCTCAGGGCCTTAAAATTTTTACCGCCAGGGGCCCCCCAATTGGCTTAATACGCCTCTGAAGACAGCACCGCATACTCTCAATAATTTTCATCAGAACAACCTTGGGACACGAGCATCCCACCCCCATTAATTTTAAATTTTAAATATATTGCAATGTATAAATGTCTACAGTAGGAGTTTGCCCCCCAATAATTTTGAAAACTCTACATTGATGCCCCTACTGTGTCCGCAATATGCTAATTTTCTTAGAATTGAAGTACAATAATATATGTATATATATATATAAAAGATAACATGATAAATACATCTTTATTTATTTAAATTTAACCGTACCAGAAGAGAAAATTCAGCTATATTAGTATATTTTTGAGCTCGTTTATATCCTTAGAAAAATGATTTTGTAAACAGTCTACTCGTGACATCGAACAATTCATATTGTAAAAAAAAAGTAAGTCTGAACGAACTAAATCGGTTTCTTTGTCTCCATTTCTTTCGCTTTATAATGTTTTACGCAAAACTGAACAAGACTTCAGCGATTAGCGACAGATGGCGTTTTGGCATTCGCTAGCTAATGGAAGTCTTCAAGAGAATCGCTAATACGGCTGCCAGCTTAGCTACGAACTAGCGTTTCTGGCTATTCGTGCTAACTTTGGTTCTTGATGATATAATCCCCTGGTATTCTAATACACCTTCCTAAACACTAACATCACCTCAATAATAGCGTTAAAATAAATTTCAATCATTTACCATTAATTATCATGAACGCCTAAAAAGTATTTTTAAACGGGGAATGATAATTATTTTTTAATTAGTGAATATTAATTTCGCTTCAGTTCGAAAATTCAAGTTTTAAATTTCATATTTTCCACTTCACTTCTACTTTTTTATTTCAACTTAATTTAAAGATGATCGATTCATGCGGTAAACATTTTGGCACATCACGAAAGGTTTTCATAAATAACCAAATTGGCTATTTGGATGATTATTACCGCTGTTAATAGCCAGTAAGGTCAACTAATAATTGACCAGTGTGCATGCCTGTCAAATCAATAATTTTTTCATCGATATAAACAAAACAATATCGTCAATTGACGATATTATGTCAATTTCAAAAACAAGGAAAGACTATATAACTGTAGACTCACCTTATGGCCATTCACCGCAATATAACGGCCGATTAAGAAGACCTCTGCAGTTCTCCTGCAGTTGCAAAATCGGATGAGGAGTTTTCAATATAACGATTTAAAAAAAATCGACATAACGATTTAAAAAAGATTCGATATAACGATTTAAAAAAGATTCGATATGACGATTTAAAAAAGATTCGATATAACGATTTAAAAAATCGATATAACGATCAAAAAAGTAATATAGCGTCCCCACAATAAGGGCTACCTTCAAAATCGTGATAATATGGGTCTACTATATTAGCAATTTGTTGTTTCTTCTATTATTTAAATAAAATATGTACCTGCACTCAGATGTGGATTAGCTTATTGGGGGCCCCTGGCGGTTGAAACTTCGAGGCCCTGAAGAACCAACCTCGAAAAAATAAAACAAAGTAAGGAACTGGGGACTTTTTCATAAAGATTTTTATGATTTTTAGTGGGTTGCTTAAACCGGCAATATGTAGCTAATAAATAAGCTCAACGTTTCAAAAAAATCAGATATTTATTCGAAAAAGTTACTTGTAATTTACCTGAGTGCTTAAAAAATGTTTTGTATATAAATTTGTGTCTTGATTTTTCTTTGGAGAAGTCATTATTTTTGTAGTATTTACTTCGTCCAAAATTTCTTGTTTTATGCATAATATAGCCAAGGTATATATATATATAAAATGTTCAGCAGATACCTATTGATGATGATGACGAGGTACAGAATTCACGTCCTGTTCTTACTTTTAAGGACACCTTTTCTGCAATTGAAATATTAAGATCCTTTGATGAATCCTGCAAATCAATGACTGAAAACATTTTTAAGACTATTGTTAATTTAGAGACCCACGTTCTAAGTTAAATTTTTGCATCGAAACAGCAAGGAAAAGTTAGTTTTTTTTAATAAAATATGATTTTTAAAGATATATACGTGTTAAACTTTCTTTAATAATAATTTATAGCAATTACAGCATTTTGCATGATTTTAAAACGTATTATTGAATTGATGTGCAGTAATAAATTAATTATTCTGTAACTCGAAGTTTTGCCCGCTTCCCTGGAGGTTCGACTTATGGAAGTTCGACTGTATATATATACACAGAGGATAAGTATTAAGGTGCGTGCCTAGAGGTAAAATAAAAGTAGTCCTTCTCCTCAGCTTTTTATTTAAAAAAAATGGCGTTATTGAACGTTTCCGCCATTATAATTTAATTTCATTTAATTCTAATTTCATTTACTTAATTATACGTGGTGAAACTACAATTATGATTAAAGCTCAGATTATACACACACTAAAAAACCAGAAAAATGTCATGATCATACGCACTAAAATCTTAAAATATGCACCAAAGGACCTCAAAATATCCATATATATGCACTTAAAATAAATAAATATATATCTAAATTTTTTGAACGCATGAAAATCTCATGTCCCGTGTTTTAAAACAAATAAATTTATTACTAACTGCCAAGTAGAAAAATTATATTTTATCACAAATTCTATGACTATTTATCAAAATGCGTCTCTCGTTGTTCTAAGCAGTTAAGCTTTATCTTCTGTCCATCGGCAAAACTTTCTGTAGGAGTGGGCAAGAATTACTTCAGCAGAAATAAAAACCCTCTATTCAAAAATACCGTAATTAAATTATTTTAATTATTTAAATAATTTAATTAAATAAGTATTTAATTTTTTTAAATAAATGAGACTATTTAGTTCAAGTAGAATAGAGAGGTTGCATGTTTTTGCTCTCGAAAAAAAAAACTTTTTTTTTAAAAATCCAAGGGCGGGCAAGTGCCCCCACTCTTGCCCAATGCTGCATACGTCCATGCTTCTATCATGTAGCTAATGCATGTCGTTTTTATGGCCAAAAGGGGCCTTTCCAGATTTTTTTGTTCGTGGATTTAAGGCTCAGGGACTACAATGGGCATGCTGCGCTGATACCACCTATTTTCCGAGGAATCGGATCCTCTTAAGGCCTAGGGAACCAAACCCCGGACTGCAGTGAGCAGTGCGACCTTTGAGATCTCTGAGTCGAACCCGGATCAACGACACACTAGAGCAGGGGTGGCCAAATGGGGCTCTTCGGTGTGTTAAGTGCGGCTCTTGTCTAAAATTTAAACCCCCTCCTTTTATTTCAGAAGTTTTTTACGAATCTTGTTAAATTGACTAAGAAAGTGAATCGGTTAATGAAGAATAGAAGTTGTACGTAATCGCTTCAAAAGTAGACCTTCGGTTGCATCGATAGGTCCATCTAGGAGTTATTATTAAATTTTGAAATAATTATTTTGTATTTTCTTTCTCTTAATTATATTTTCTCATATGTATAATTTACATAGCACTTAAGACTTTGGTACAATATGTAGCCATATTAATTAAATTTGTGTATTTAATACTATTGAATTATAGTGTGGCTCTTTATAATGTATAATAAATTGGAATGGTGATCTCATTGACCTCATGTGCGCCCACCCCTGCACTAGACGACCGCGTTGCCACACTACGCCACCGCAGGGCAGCCTTTTCCAGAGCTTTAAAGAAGTTAAACGGCATTTATAAATTTTTGCGGGTTGTCTATTACGAATAGTTTATCGATGATAGAACGATGTCTATCACTGAAGGAAAATGGTGTGGAAATTTAGAATAAGTGTTTGTTTTAATTTGACTTTCAATCAATTGCCAGCCAAGCACAGTAAAACTCAGCTTTGGTCTTCATAACAAGGATGGTGGCTATAATTCAGCTACGACAACATTTTGGCGTCCTAGGACGTAATTAAACGTGTACATTTACAAATTCCATTGCCTTTCCGCTCAGATAAGAAGAGGGAAGTTTAACTAAGCGTTGTGGTGAAATTTTTCGGATGAGGAAATAATAAAATTCTTAAAATTACTAAAACCCTTAAAATATGCATTTATTCTGGAAATTCATGGTTTTTGTGCATTTATATGCACAAACACTAAAAACAGATAAAATATGCGATTGCATATGCGCATATACAATTGCGTATAATCCGGGCTCTAGTTATGACAGTAACATTTTATTTTTCTGCACTCATTATTTGAATTAATCTGATTTTTAATTAGCTTCAATTTGATAAAAGAACGGTCTGTATTTATATACGTAAAATATATGAACAATATTAAGTATTGAATCTTTCGCTTTTTTTGGTGTTGTGGTAGTTTTAGACTAAGAATCTCTCGTACTCGGGGCCCATTCAGATACGGGGGCCCCTGGCTACCGCCATGGCCGCCAGCCGCTTAATCCGCCACTGCCTGCACTTGAAATTTCGTCTTTACCATATCTTTCTCAAAATTCGCTCCTTTTATATTGTTTACATTGTAGAACTGTATTGTTGTACAAAGTACTAGTACAGTATGTTGTTGAGCTAGAGTCCTTTGTAATGGAGTTTGTTCCGAAACGGTTTGTCCATCCTAAAGTTTTTTAAAAAATAAGTTTTTAAAGTTTTTTTAAAGTAAAGTTGGATCAAGAGAATTCGCCCGTGGCCAAATCTTCTATTACTACTTTAAAAACATATATAACAGATACCAATACTGAAACGAATTTTTGTCAATGCTAAATAAAAGATTTAGATTGTAGATTGATTTAGTAGATTGTTATCAATACTAAAGAAAATTTTATTATTCGATAATATCAATTATTGTCCATAGTGTAGATAATTATTGTCAGTAATGTAAATATTTATTGTCAATGTAATGTAGGTAATTATTGTCAAGGTAGATAATTATTGTCAAGGTAGATAATTATTGCTAATAATGTCGATAATTATTTTCACTAATGTAGATAATTATTGTCAATAGTGGAAGAAATAAATATTAGCACTCATGGCGGTGAAGAAAGAAATTTAGAATTTTTGGAACTTTCATTTATTTTTCTCGTTTTTATTTGGGGTTTTGGAACACGTATAAGGATCGGTAATGAATGAAGAAACACTTGCGGCAAGGGCGAACACAGGGGGAGGTCATAAAGGTCATGACTCCAAAAATATATTTTTTCACTGTAAAAAATTCCAACTTTCATGATAAATGAAGGGTGTTATTCCAAGACCATGGCAAATTCTGTCCTTAACCCCCCAAATGAAAGTCTGTGTCAGCCCTTGACCTGAGGACATTATAATAAGGAGCAAAACATTTTACGGCTAGAACCTTAATGGTCATTAACAATGAAAGTAGCTTTCCAACACCACGTAGGGTCGCGAGTTCGATTCTGGACTTTCCGCACGCTGTTTTATCCCCCCACCTCCTTTAAAAATTCTAGTTCTGTCGTAGCAAATGAAACCGCTGATAGCTTAACGATGAAAGTAGCTTTCCAACACCACATAGGGCCCCGAGTTTGCTACCGGACTTGTAAACACTATCTCCCCCTCCCCTTAAAAATGTTAGTTCTGCCTTGGCCAGTAAAACCTCTGATAGTTTAACGATGAAAGTAGCTTTCCAACACCACATAGAGCCCCGAGTTTGCTACCAGACTTGCAGACCCTGTCTTTATCCCCCCTCCCCACACACACACCTTAAAAATGCTAGTTTAGTTCTCTAATGGCAAGTGAGACCGCTGATAGTTTAACGACGGAAGTAACGACTTTCCAACACCACGTAGGGTCCCGAGTCCGCTACCAGAATTGCGAACGCTTCCTTTATTCCCCACCCCCCTTAAAAAATGCTAGCTCTGTCGTGGCAAATGAAACCGTTGATAGTTTGATGATGAAAGTACACCAACATCAGTCCGATGGTACCGTTAGAAAATAACGGGAGCTGACCTCACAATGGCCTAGCCGATTATAGCAGAGGTGAGGACCAACTCCTCCTCCTCCCTGCGCCTGTTTTTGACGCAGACAAAAGTTCGCTAAAAACCAGTTCTGAAATTGGGTCCCCCCCCCCGTTGCTGTAATCGGCTAGGCCGTTTGTGACGTTAGTTCCCTTTATTTTCTAACGGTATCATTGGACAATTTTCCGTGAACGACTATGGTCTTCCAACACCACGTAGGAAATTCTCTCACAAAGAATTGTATCTTACAGCTAATAATATTTTTGAAGTGTGAGGGGGTATAAACCCCTCAAAATACCCTCCTTGTGTACGTCCCCGACTGAAAAACACAAGGAATTACCGCTGAAAGACGAATTTCGTAGTCTTGTTAAATCTAGGTTCGTAAGCACAAGTATGAACAGCGGTCTGGTTTGAGGGTGTATGAAACGAGGCGGTGCCTCAGTTAAAGAGGCGCCAAATGACATGGGAGTGCATCATAGTTGTAAGAAGACGTTCATGTGTTAGAATTAAATTTAATATATTTATAATTAATAATTTCAAATAATAAGTGCTATAAAGTAATATATTTTTATGGGGTGATGAGTTACAAAATTATTTTTTGTTACACATTAACCAATTGCTTGGTAATTGCGTTATTTGAAAACTTATATATAAAAATGGCATCGTGTCCCGGTGCTCTGGTCGGCTATGACACTCTGGTCTAGTGACGAAGTAGTCGTCGGTTCGACTCCGGCTTGAGACGATGGAGGGTGGTTTTTTTTCAGCCAACCAAATCTTACGACAGTTGGTTGTACTTACGGCTTTAGTCTGAGTTATATACATGTTTATCTAAACACCATTCCGAACAGTGCTTATACGTAAAATATATGTTTATAATATTATTATGTTGTATTATAATGTTTATATATTTATTTGAAAATTAGATTTTCCGTCCTATTGTATAAAAATCACAAATTTAGCTGTTACCATCCAGTAGCGCAGCAATTGAAAACTCATTGGGGCTCAAGCATGGGCGCCCATACGAGTGCTTCTAGTGGGAGGGGGTGCTAAGAAAAACTAACGAGTACTTCTAGGGGGCTGAGAAAATCATTACCTCTTTCTCAAAGTTGTCGAGACTTTTAGTGGACGTGCAAGATACCAAAACGCTATAAAAATAATTGATACTGCTTGACAATAATGAGTTAAAAAATAGCTTATTTTAAAATGTGACTATAAAAATTTTTAACGTAAATACATAGCAGGTTTGGGCAAATCAAATTTTTAAACGGCTAGGGGGCTGAATCCCCTCTCTGCCCCCATATGGGCGCCCATGTGCTCAAGTGATTATGGATGCGGGCTCGATGACTTTGAAAAGATTATATGATGCAGCCTTAGGGAAAATAGTGTGTTCTGATATTCAATGGGGGTTTGAGCCCATAGTCGTAGCCAGGGGAGGTTTGGGGGATGTAACCCCATTGCAACGAAATTTTGTATGTTTAACATTGGAATATATGAGTCGTAGCTATGTAACCCACCCCCCTCCTCCTTGAGCCTATGACCCCCCCTTATGAACTTTTTGCGTACGCCTGTGCTTGAGCCCCCTGAGGCCCACCTTTCCTCCGCCATTTGTTAACAACGTAATTATAGGAAATTGCACTCGAGGCCGTCTGTCATAATTACAAAGTCAAACCTTTACGACACAAATCAATTTCTGACACACCCGTCCATCACTTTCAAGGCGACTCTTACCCTAGGGAAAAATCGCTCGCGATAAATTATCACAAAATCTCTTGATATAATGCGATCTTAGCTCAATATGTGCATGCATATTAGTATTTGTGTAATTACATCGCACGATACAATACAGTCGTGTCTGTTATTATAATCGGACGTTCCTACAATCGCTGATTTATTCGTATTAATCAATTCATATACATTCGTATTAATGAATTAAGTATTCTGGTACAAAATGGGGCAAAGATGTAGCGTTTTCAACTATCCACGAAAACATGCTTTCAATGTAGAAACAAGATTTTAGTAAATAAAATTCTAACCAGTTTCGTTTTGCCTGTGAAGGGTTGTTTTTTTTTTGTAATTGTTTATTCAAATCAATTTACGCAATCTTATATTTAATAAATGAAATGTGGTTTCCGAAATAATAATGCAAAAATTTTAGAAACTGGAAGTTTTGTACTCCCCTTTCACTTACTTTAGGAAATGTAAATCATTGTGACTTTTGCAAGCGAAATTCACGCAAACGTAGTTTTGCACAACAACATGTTGTTTACAATTATTTCAATTGCTTGAGCCATACTTTACTATTTAAGACAGTAATTAAATAACATTATCTTCCATATCTGAATGAAATCGTTTTGGAAAATGAATAATTGAAAACAAAAATTACGTGAACCGATAATCGGTAAAAATTAAAAATCTGCAAATTTAAAAATTACCTGTTCCAGTAAGGGGTCATTCAAGTGTTACATAAACACATTTCTAGCCATTTTATACTTCCCCCCTTGCAAGCAAAAAAAAGAAAATGCCTGACCCCCTCTTCTTCATGCTTACCTAAATTTTGGTTATCTATATTTATAATATATATATATATATATTGTACATATATTAGTGAATTATATATATATATATATCATATATTATTAAACCATATATATTATACATATATTATTAAACTATATATAGTCTACATATTATTAAACTATAAGTAACAATAATATAATATTTTATTATAAAGTATTTTTTCACATTTTTACTGCGTATTAATATTTCATATATTGTAAGCAAATAGTGGATAAATAAGTGGATTTCATAAAATGCATCTGTTAAAAATAATACAATCACTATAATTTAAAGACATCAGGGGGCCCACGAGGAGTCTAGAATGTGGCCCCTGAGCTAAAAAAGGTTGACAGCCAGCCACTGGTTTAAATAATTAAATATTTAACTGCGATTACGATTACGTGTATTTTACATCTTTTACTCCTAGTGTGCCTGTTTTGCATTCCAGTATTGTAGTTCTGTCAGAGCGGCTATCACTTCCTGACTATGTGTTGGTTTTATTATTTTCTGTGTCTTGCGTAGGAATGGTAGGAATGTGGTATACAGGGTGTCTCAGCACCAGGGTTACAAACATCTAGGAGGGGTAGGGTACACTTAGACGAACAATATTTGTCATAGAACCTAGGGTCGCAAACCACTCACAGCGCCAGTTCTAAAACCGTCCAGCATGCACAAATAGTGACAACCAGTGCATGAGAAGCGCAAAATGCGATGTCCTAATCATCTATGCAATTGAGCAGCTGACCTGAGTTTTATCTGGCTTTTCACGCACTGGTTGTAAATATTTGTGCATGCTGGACGGTTTTAGAACTAGCGCTGTGAGTGGTTTGCGACCCTAGGTTCTATGACAAATATTGTTCGTCTAGGTGTACCCTACCCCTCCTAGATGTTTATAACCCTGGTGCTGAGACACCCTGTATAGTCATTATTATACTCGTCAGTCAGACAATATCATTACTCAACAATCAGACAATATCATTAATCAACAGTCAGATAATATCATTACTCAACATTATCTTTTACTTATCCATTGTTTCTCTATCTACTGCTGGATACAGGTTTCGCTAAATGTTCTTCACACATGTGTGTTTTTGAGTAATTCATTTAAATATTATCCCAACCTTGTTTTTTATTATTTCCTTCACCCACGTAGTCTATAGACATTTCTGAGATCGTTAATATTCCTTTAGAATTCAGCTGAAATTTTCAGTTGTCCATCATTGGCCAGTTCTTCTTACGATATGCACAACCCAGCTATTTCAGCCCTTGTTTCTTTAACACTCATGTCCACACACAATCTTTGTTTTCTCTCTCTTTTCCAAGCATTTTGTCCTCACCTTCTATCCTAGTTATTCCGAGCATGCATTCCGTTGAGTTGTTTGCAATTCCTGCATTGCTTTATTCCGTTAGAGGACGTATCTCTGGTCCACAAGAAAGGTCACGCGTAACTGGTAATACACATGAAAATCTTTCTCCTTAAGCGCAACGGCAATTTCTCCTCCAGAATAAACTATTTCTTCCGAATAAATTCCAGCTAAATTAATTGTGGAATTTCTTTTCATTGTTAGCTTCCATTGGCATCAGTTCGCTATAATAAATATACGAATTTGTAATTTGCAGTTCAGCACTGTCAACCTGTATTTTGCTTTTTCCCATAAAATTGCTGAATATGATTTTAATCTTACATAGGTTCATTTTGAGTCCAACTTCTACTTTCAGTTGTGAGCTCTTGCACCATACCTCACATTTCTGAAGAGCTTGTTGAAATAAATAAATAAATAAATAAATAAATAAATAAATAAATAAATGTGTCCTCAATAAAACACAGAAAGTTTAAATATTCCTCCTGTATATTTATTCTTTTACTTTTCCAGTTTATTGTTTGGGAGAGCTTTCGTAAGGCTGAGGTAAAGCGTTGTCATTTAAAATACAATGTATTCGTAGTATCTGATGAACCTGATATGGGAATAGCGGTGAAAAAATTTAAGCAAGTGCGAAGAGTGGAAATAAATAAATAAAAAATTTGGAGCTTCATTTAAAAAAGGTATATCTTCTAGTACCATTTCCCTTGTACAAAGATGATAATCGAGAAATTTGAGCCCAAATGTTTTAGTTGCTCTGGGCCAGGAGTTGTGATGGTCGGGCCCTAACTCCTTTAGGACCCACTTATAAATGATTGCCCGGTTTAGCCAGGAAAATATGGATTTTGTTTGGTATGATATTAAAGTGAAATACCACTTAATCGCTTTGAGCTAGCAAGACTTTGAAGCTCCCCAAACTGAATGAGGAAAAATGGCCAATCAGAAAAAAAAAACTCCATTTATCGCAAAAGAATTTGATGAGAATTTCTTTGCCGCTGCTAAGGTAAGGACAGGCAAAAAGGCGCTCCCATCCACAGAACAGCTTTTATAACGTATAAACAATCGGTCTTGCCTAAACACGAAATGTTGTCAACTAACCTCTGTTGAAGAAATGTAAAGGAGATGTGAATACTCACAACCCTTTTTAATAATAATAATACGTTGTACATTAAGTTTTAAGCGAATTCAAAGCTAAATACAGTCAACTTCGCTAAGACGAACGTCAAAGGGAACAGAAAATCAGTTAAATCATATTATATTAAATCTGATAGATCATTGGTTCCTACCTGGTGGACCGTGGACCACTGGTGGTCCTCGAAGGAGTCCCAAATGGTCCTCGACACGGGTCGTTGGGAATTTAACAAAATTGTTAAAAAAATACTTATAAAAATTATTATTAAATATTAAAATTAAATATAAAAATGAAACTGATGGTATATTTGTAGTATTTTGCAAATAATACCTCATTGGACCTTTACCTTGCATCTTTTCAATGTTAAATTTTCATTCGGGGGGTGGGGGCGATAGCCACCCCCGCCCCTTTAAATTCCCCTCTGAACTCGCGAGAATTTTTCAAAGTGGTCCGCGGGTAAAGTTAATGTGAAAAAGTGATCCGCGGCTTGTGAGTGGAAAGTGAGTTGGAAACCACTATAATAGATAAATAGGTAGGTAGGCAGGCAGGCAGGTAGGTAGGTTATATTTTAATATTATTCATCTTTTACTATTTATTATTAACACCCTTTTGCGTGTAGAAAGCTGCTGGCAAAAATCTAGTTGGAAATTAAAACAGATCGTTATTACTAATTAAACTTAACTATTGAAAGCAATACACACAACACAAGCACGCAGTAATTTAACATCATAAACATTTAAGCGCAATATTTCTATACTTTTTCATTAGTCCTTTGTGAATAATTTAAAAATCTATTTACACGAAAAGGAAGGGAAAAAAATTAAAACTCCCCACAAAGACCTGTCATAAAGGTGCATTTAAATTTACAAAAATATGACTTTTCAAACAAATTATAAAATGAATGTATTTAATGTTTCCTATTATTGTTTACTTCAAGTTCACTATTCTGCATATGGAACTGTGAATAAATAAAACATGAGTTATTATTCAACTATTGATTCCCAGCAGCTTAGAAATAGAAATTTAATTACAGTGTCTCCGGCTCTGAATACACTTCGTTTAACTCATTCAAAATCCCCAAATTAATTACGATGTAAATAAGTATTCATTTGTTTGTCCTAGTTTGGCATCAAACCTTTGATTATCAGTTCATCCCCCCCCACCCAGCCCCCCAACCGGAACTTCAGCTAAAACTGTTTTGTTATCCGTCGGTGGAGCAGAACTCATTTGCAAATTCCCCATCTTTTCCTGAAAAGGAGAAACGCGGAGTAAGTGTCATCTTGCCACAAGTGATTATTGAAGAAAGAACATTTTCGGCAGATGCGAAATCTTCAATTGGTATTACATTTTTCCTTCTAAAGACTTTGTCACACGATGAAATCAAAACGAACATTTTCATCATTGAAAGACTACTACCCGGAAAACTACCTACCCGAAAAACATACTTTATGACCATCGTATAATAATAATAATAATAATAATAATAAAAAGCGAATGTTTTTGACATGAAAAATGACGTCTTTTCTCCACAATTTTATAAATGGTGTAAATTCAACATACATTTTCTTTCTTGCTTCTATTTTTATTTAATTGTTGCTCAAATTCGGTGATAAAACTGCAACTATCGATGGAAAAAGCTAGATTAATTCACGTATTAGAGTGTTAATACTCAATCAATCAATCGATCGATCTGTATGTCTGTCTATATACATGCCTGCCTCCCTGTGCGTCTACCTGCCTCTCTGTCTATATGTCTGCCTGTTGCGTGCTTGTCAACTTGCTCACTTGTATTTGTATTATATATTTCTTTTTCTTTGTTCTTCCTTTAAGTTCGTGTATTATAATATCTTCTTCTGGCGCTACAGTCCCTGGAGAACCTGGGCCTTCTTAACAATCGGGGCCCATAGTCCCCCCCCCCGCAATTTTTTTACTTCTATTCTTTTTAAGTCTTCCTTCAATCCATCTAGCCACCTTTTCCTAGGATGTCCCACCATATTTTTTTTAATTTATTATTATTTATCTGTAAATATTCTCTATCATTTAATTATTTCATACCATACGTTATATTGTTATATTCATTCTCGCCAAAACAACATTAAAAATCACAAAAAATCAATAATCACATAAAAAAATTGATGCTTTGATTAAGAATTTATCTTTAATAACCCTGTTAGATTTAGAGGTATACGCAGAAAGTCAATAAAAAGGATTACAGAGCTACAACTTCATATATTTATATGTATATATACAGAACTTCATCAAAATTGGGGGCTACAACCCTCATCAACAAGAATACCCCCCTGTGTACGCCAGTGGTTAGATTACTAAAGTGTCGAAATCTGCCGATTGGCTAGAAATCAATTTGGTGCCTTGCATTTGAGCATTTGTGCTGCCACCCTTCCAATTTTCCCCCTGCACACTTCCTCTTCCTCCTCCTCCTCTGAGCATTCGTTTCTTTTTTGCCTGTCTTCAAAATAAAATTAGACACAGCAGAAAAATGGCTATTACCGCCATAAAAGATACAAAATCTTAAGAGCAAGAAAAATAAAAATAAAATGTCGACTCCGAAACAGAATAAATATCTTCTTCAAAATGTAGCATGACAACACTAAGAAAATGAGGGAAATATAGATAAAATAATTTAAAACAAAATAATTTAATCTAAAAAAAGCAAGACATACATAAATAAAAATAAAAAGGAAAATAATTCAAAAAGAAACTCTTTTACCTTTAAACAATTATTATTCCGTATAGATGTGAGAAAAAAACACAGCGGTTTGAAAAACAGATATCAAAAATATTTCAAATTTACCAGCAGCCATTTTATTTTATTTATTTTAATGCGAAAATTCGGGTTTCTAAACTTCTAGCTCTTTCTGCAGCCGAAACGGCTATTTAGATCTAGCCATCTAGCTATGTTTACGATCTTCGACCTAGCGGCAACACTGAGCGGAAACTGGACGATCCGTTGATTTTCAAAAATCCAAATGGCGCTGGTGTGTTTGAAGCCCAGTTCTCTCACGTCGTCGCTTACGCCAGGGCCATGAGACTATGGATTACTGTAAATAAGCCCCTGGAATCGGCAATTTTTCTTGAAAGATGGAATTTTTCGACTGCCTGTGGATATTAAATGTTTTGTGGATTCAAGGTGAGTTCTAGCATTATTTTTTCCCGTACCGGACAAGACACTGGCTGCTTTCGCAGGCGCTGGTGTGCTTTGATAGGTTTCCGGACCACCTTCGGCTGGGACTGCGGCCAATTGACCGCCTCTAACCGCGGGGTTTATTTTTATTATTATTTTTTTTTAATAGATAGATTGGCAACGTATTTTTAATATTGAAAAAAAAAATTTTTTTTTTTTCATCTGAAAAACTATAAACAAACTTTTCACAATCGCTGAAAAGAACGTGAAAATTAGAGTCCACTTTTTTAAACTTAGAATTTAGAATCGAACTTTAATTTCAGAAAAATGTTATTGGAAAGTTGAGGCGCTTATGCGTAGTACATATTTTGCAAAATCTTATAATTTTAAATATACATTCATACTCATTGAATGCGTTGAAATAAAAAAAAAAAAAAAAACATGGCCTATTTGTTGTCTTCTGGCTGAACAGGGTACATATTATATCGTTAACGTTGTTTACCGAGGCGGGAAAGGAGTTTAAATACAGAATGCTTGTCCTCCCAGCTCCTATAATCAAAAGGTAGAATTATCTTTTAAAAACACAGTTCGGATTTTTATGAAGACTTTTGACGCGTTTTCACGTCGGGTACACGTCCTCAAATAAAGATTTTGATTTATTATATAAATACCATTTATTTTTAAAATGTTTTCCCGTCTAGTTTATGTAATACGAGATTTCGTATTTTTCAGCAATTCGCACATTGATGTCAAAAATTTCGACGTAGTTTCCATATGCATAATGCATTGCGTTTTACGTAATTTATAATCTTCTCGCGTCTTCTGTGTGGGAAGTGAAACATAAATATGTTTGGCCTTCCACTTTTGTTTTCCCTTTTTTTTCCGCCAAGGGGAAGATAGTAGCTACGACATCAGATTTAAATACAATGACGCTAAACCCTGGTGAAAGTTTTGTTTAAAATAAATTTTAACATTCGCTTTATATATTTTACGTTGCTTATAGAGTATTGTGTTCAATTTTTTTCCTCCTTGTCCTGCATTGTCCGAAGTGTTGGTTTGTTTTTTTTATATACTGATGCTTTAAATTAACTAAAAAAAATAACGAAGTGAGGTGCGGTGGTGAATGAATTTTGTTTTATGTTATCGTATATTTTACGGTTATAAACGTACAAAAAAAAAGAAATGTTCATTCACGATGTTAAATTTAATCAATATTTACTATTAAAAGTTTTGAAAAATCACAAAATAGTGCGCGACGCCAGTTTTACATATTGAAGCCCTTTTTCGCGGTGTTAACTGTTGTTAACGCGTTCGTCTGGCGTGCCATTAACACAGGTTCCGACCCCCAACGGCGCCAAATTTTTTTGGCGCCGTTTATCGTTGTATAGAGTGTCTTGATTTA
>QLNU02015270.1:5856689-5873196 GCA_006491805.2 Dysdera silvatica | reverse complement strand
AATATACCAGAGGTTAAATTTTTAATCGGAAGTTGAAATGTTCATGAACATAACGGAAACACTTTCAAGTTTTTGTTCCTAAAATAATACGCAGCTAGAAACCTTACTTAAACTTTACTATTCTTCAATCATTTGGCAATATTTTTGCGTTACAATGGTTATAATAATTATTTCTTGCGAGGTCGATTTCGAACTTGTAAAAATGGCTGCTTTTGGGTAATATTGTTACTCGCGTCTGATTTTTTCCTCCAACATATGTCGATACATTTTTAGTGTTTCGTAGCCTGATAATCGTTCTCGAGTCCTGGGTTGTTTATTCGCAGTAGCGAATTAATTCGTAATTACTTTAATTATTTGTTCTTAATTTGCGTAATTAAATGCATTCTAATTACAGCCCAAATGCTGTTACAACCATGTAATGTATGAATTTGATGAGAAAAAGACTATTATTTTCCGTGATTAAACTGTGGGGTTTATTGGGGATTCGTCTGTGGAAAGCGTTTAAGAGAGATCTTAAGATTCCATGATTACGCAATGCGTTTATATACATTCTATTCTTTTCATTCAAATGCTTTATCTCTGTGATCAGGGTTGTAGTAGTTCCAAAATTTGGGGGGGGGGAGAGGCTCAAGGCAAGAGATTCAGCTTTGAGGAGAACTATTCAAATTTGTTATCCAGTGAGGGGGTGCACCCTGAGCCCCTTCAGTTTCTACGTCACTGTCTTTTATAAATCTATTTTCGTAATTTACGTACAGTAAAGCTTGTCGAGTTGGACGCTTTTATGCAGAGCCGTAGCCAGGCTGGGACTGAGCCCCCCCTGGAAATGTAATTTCAATCATAGTAAATATTTTTTTCAAAATAAATTAATTCAATATTACATTTTAAATTTTTTGTTTTGTAAAAAATTGAACTTGTGAATGGAAATTATTATTTGACAAAAATAGTCAAAATATATTTCTACAGTTGATATTGTGTACATCATGTTTTTTACAGAGGTTCGAGTCTTTATCTAATCCATAATAAGGATAAGGGAAATTACAAATTTTAATATACCTCTATAAGTTTTCAATGCAAAATTTACGTTAAGAAATTTATTCATTAATGTTAAATATATTAGTCTTCTCGTGTGTTTAGTGTTATTAAATATGACATCAAATCATTAACAAATTTTCATCCCCCTCCCCCCCCATAGCTTTCTAAAGTCCTTGTAAGAAGCATCTGGTTTCTATCGTAAACCGTTATTCACGATATGATAGTAAAGTGGAAATTAATACAGGAATAAAATTTATATTAAAGGAATCTTGGATAAAAATGACCGTTGGAGGTTGGAAGATGAATTAGGCTTGAGTATAGGGAATAGGATGGTGGTGAAGGTCAGCTTGCGGTCCAGACAGAAGTTATTTCAAAAAAGGTGCCAGGGAAAAAAGTTATAGAACAATAACAAGCTATATAAATGTCGAAAGTGCACCGGAGTCATATACCGTTAGGCCGTAAAAATCGAAGAGGAAATCTAAGGAAGGCGGGACGAAGTAGGAGACTCCGTAAGGTCGAACGGGCAAATGAAACCGCAGATCGAGTGGTCGGTGAGATAGGAGGAAAGGACGTGATTGGAAGGGAGAATTGATCAAAGCTGAGATTGGCTAGAAATAGTTTGATGGACGTGCGTGTCGTTTTATAGATGAGGAGAGTGATGTAAGATTTTTTGAGAGAGAGTGGGTCTGATCTCCGAAGAAATAAGGTCGGAGAGGATTCCGGATCGGATCTTCGTGGTGAGAGATCGAAGGATCGAGAAAAAGAAATCGTCGATGAGAGAGAGTTGGTAAAGTACGATTAAGTTTGTGTAAATGAGCGCGAACCTTAAAGTCGCCGGTAGAAGTTGGAAAAAAAATTTCCAGACCCATCGTGCGAAGTTTCGTACCTATCTATCCTTGGCTTCGATAGCATTCGAGCAGTAGCACCCGATTCGTTCATTTTTCGGTGCATAGGAGGGAGCAGACGATTTCCTGGAGTCACCTTTGCCGGACCAGTTTCTGAGACGATTTCCTGGAGCCACATTTGCCGGAGCAGTTCACGAGACTATTCCTGGAGCCACATTTTTCGGACCAGTTCACGAGACGATTCCTGGAGCCACATTTTGTCCCGGACCGGTCACCCGGGTGTTTTCACTGCGCGTAAGACGGACGTAGATGGATGGTGGAGGAGACCTGTGTAACGTGAGTTTTATATCTCTTTTACGTTTGATATGAGGTGTATCGCGGTTCGGTAGTAAGGATAGTTTGTAGAGTCAGGCCTCGAGTAAGATAAGCGCGGAACCAGGTAAGATAAGGTTAAGGTTTTTAGGTGGTGCAGTAAACAATTTTTGTTTCAGAACTATTTGCATTGCATTTAAATATTACAATATTGCATGCGTACATTAAGTGAAATGAGTGTTTTTCAGTATGTGTTTAAATTAATTGTATCGGTTTTTAAGGAGTAATCACGGGCTCAGCCCATAAGCACTGTGCTGTCGTGCAATGAAGGTGAAAACCTTAGTATATTGCCATTATAGCTTCCTGCTACATTGAATATATCAGACTCAGTTTCTTATTGCCGTCCCAACGTTTATTTGTATGGATGCTATACGGATCATGGTGGTTTTTATTAAATCTTGGGGATGCATTAAAGAATTGTTATTGTTTTCAAGTAGCCTTATGTCTATCTTAGCGCCTGGCTATTCACTAGCTATTTACAGGTAAAACGCCAGCTAAATAGGTATAACCGTATCCGAGTTATTGGTATTGATCACATTTGTTCAGTAATCTCTTTATTAATAATACTTAATATTTAGCATATTAGCTTTCGCTTTCTTTTTGGTTTTACGGCTCAAAGACTACAGTGGTCATGCTGCGCCGGGACCTACTGTTTTCCGAGGAATCCGAACCTCTTAAGGCCTAGGGAACCAAACCCCGGACTACAGTGAGCAGTGCGATCTTTATGAGATCTCTGAGTAAGCGTTCTTTTTGCACTGCTGGGAGTCGAACCCGGATTAGCCGCGCAATAGGAGAACGCGTTACCACACTGCGCCACCGCAGGGCCAAATATTAGTAATAGCCGAATTAAGCATTCTCTATATTAGTATATCATTTTATACTACAGTCGCTTAATGACTAGTGGGGAACTAGCCATTCGCGATACTACGGGCCTGCCTTGAAACTGTTCGTACGGCCTCACTCTATTTGGTTCAGACTGACCCTACTATCCTTGCGCCACAAAGAAATTAAACCAGCGAACCTTTACATCTTGGCTAGCTCTTTAATTTAAGTAATACCGAATAAACTTCTGCCTTTTAATACAGGTGTAATACTCTCTAGCTTGAACACTTTTACCTTGGAAACTGGGCTTGTTTGATATGTTGGACACTTTCTTTGGAGATACGATTTTGGGCATTAAGTATGGAGGAAGTCGCCTACTTCTCTCACATAAGGCAGAAACGTAAGAGTGGGTTTTTTTTTCTTACTTACTGGATAGCACTCATTGTGTGCGTAGGCAATTAAATCTACAGAGGCCATTGGTAGGCATTTTGTATATGAGGGTGGATCGAAAAAAACTTTTTTTTATATGAACTTTTAGGAATAAGGTGGAAAGGTTGCTTTTAGGTAAGAGAAGACCTCATGAAAAATTTGGTAAATATTAATTAATTTCTTTCACCCGCGCAAAGCTATTAAAAATTTGAAAAAAAAATGGAAAAATTACATTTTTTTAGAATTTTTTTTCGAAGATAATTTTTTATTTTAACGTAATAAAATTTGGTGAAAAAAGTAGCATCTAATATTCAAATTGATCATAAAAATACAAAAAATAAACTGAACACTTCAATTTTTTTTTTATATAAATTAAGCAAGAATATTGAATTTTGGGGAAAATCTGTCATTTTATGGGTTTTAAAATATAGTTTGAGTTATTTTCATGTTTCCTTTTTCCCTTAACATTATTTTGCAGTTCATTTTTAACTTTGTACAAATATACATTTACCAGTGTTACGAAGGTCCCCTAATTTTTAGGTTAGAAGTCGGTGAAAATGTGACAAAAAAAAATTGTTGATGTCTATAAAAATCATGGAATATTTTTCTGTTCAATTTAATTTACCCCATATGTATATTTACGCAGTTCGTCGCTAGTTTTAATTCAAAAACTACCCGGAGCTCACCACTTGGAGGTGGCTGCCAATACAGCTCCGCCCACCCATCCTTCCAACCTTGATCAATTCAATAATCATTAATCAGTTTCATGCATCTCTGGTTTCAAAAAGTTGCAAATTTGCCTTTGTTTCAACCATTGGCATCACTTTTCTTTCCTTTTACCTACATCTGATCAACCCATCCCTTGCCTCTTCTCCACGAACTAACTTTGACGCTTCTGATACCACTTTTGTGCAGCGTTCTACTGCCTGCGTGTGTGAAGGCAAATTATGCAATTCCGAAGAGCCATCTGTTTTCCGAATTTCATACATAGCAATCAATTCTTCTTTTGATAGGTGACCTGTTAATGGTGGCTCACACACTGTTAATTTATGCCATGTTACCATGTCATAATACTCTTCTGCCTCAAAATTTTCTGAGGGAATGTCGAATCTCCTTATTCCATTCTTTGGGATATCTCTAGTTTCCATTATACGGCGAACAGCAAGTTCTCTAATATATTTTCTGGCGGCGAATAACATTATGAATAGGATATTTTCAGGGTGAGCACAGTATGCGTTCCTTTATATCGTCGTATGCACAATATTCTTAAAATCTTGAGTTAAGAAGCTGCTGAGCTGAATCGATCGCCAGAGATTTTTTGGACCTTCTTTGCAAGTAGAATTACTCCTTATTAGAAACCACATTGGACTATACACTTTCATTACAAAATTAGCTAAATGCACAAGATTTTCTGTGGGAGTATGGGTGGATGCATAAAGACGTAAAATGAGATTTGCCAGTGTTATCCACCTAGCATGTGAAAGTTGTCCAGGACTTTTAATAGCCAACCTTGTAGAAAACTCTCCATCAGAGATAGCTTTGCAAATTTCAAGCAAGTACATTTGATCGGTAGAAAGTTCTTCCACGTTCATTGTCGCTAATTCCCCTTCCATTGGATGAAAATTCGTGATCGGTAGGGTATAGCACGAAATTATCTGTGAACCAATATGGCCTGTGTATTTTCGTGGACCAGTCGTTGGACCACCTAAATGTGTCATCAAATGTCTTAACGGTAACTCGTTACGATGCAGTTGACAAACCAACCAAAAGAGAGGTCTCCTTAGCTCTAATTCTAAAAGTCTAATTACTCCTTTCCTTCCAGTGTTTGTTACCACGGAGCTGATAAACATTTTTCTTTCTCCTTTTTGATCTAAAAGAAACTCTTATTCAGCAGCAGCAACTTCTCGAGTTTTTTCACATACGCATAAAGTAAAATCGGAACATTTGCATGCTGCGATGTCAAATAAAACATTTAAATTGTCTTCGAATTCTTTAGCCTTCTTCTGAAAAGTTTCAACGTTTCCACGACTTTTATGTGGGTTTTTTTCAAATGCTTAAGTTCTCCATGCTTTTTCTTTTAAAATTTGCAATATTCTTCTTCTATGAACTATGGAAATGGACGATTTGTTCCAAATTTGCTATACTTTATTAATTACAGTATCTTCTATTACTGTAAATGCCGGTTCCTGTTTTCTGTGTATTTTTTTTTCCATTCCTCACGAACTGATAGACTTAAATGCCTGAAGATATGGAGGTAACACTCTTTCATTTAAATCTTCTGCATCCCCAATAAAAGGGCACTCTGCTTGTTTCCTTGTTTGAATTATACCCTTAGACAAAGACATCTCAAATGAAGTACAGAGGCTAATAAACTAATAACTTTTCTCTCCTGGTAACTCGAAGGGTATGAAATGTAAGCTAAAATTATCTGGAAAAGGCCATGTACTTATGAACCATATGTTTCTATGTGCCTCATCCCATATCTATTGCACAATGCGTGCTCTTGCACAGTGCACATCAGAGAAGTGTGTTTGACTTTGTGTTATAGACCTTTCGATTACAGTGGTGGGGGTACTCGTGTATGTACTTGAAAACAGGCGTTTGAGGGAAAAGAACAACGATAAAATGAAAATAATGTTAAAGGAAAAAAGAAAACATGAAAAAAAAATCATAAACTATAACTTAAAACCCGTAAAATGACAGATTTTCCACAAAATTCAATATTCTTGCTAAATTTATAAAAAAAACTTCAAATGTTCAGTTTATTTTTTTATGATCAATTTTAATGTTAGATGCTACTTTTTTCACCAAATTTTATTACGTTAAAATAAAAAATTATCTTCGAAGAAAAATTCTAAAAAAATGTAATTTTTTTTTTTTTTTCAAATTTTTAATGGCTTTGCACAGGTGAAAGAAAATAATTGGTATTTACCAAATTTTGCATGAGGTCTTCTCTTACCTAAAGGCAACTTTTCCACCCTATTTTACATATCATACCGCAGAGTTATTGCTATCACTCACTGTAAGTACGTAATATAAATTTTATAATCATTATTTTTCAATTGAAATCATCTGTATATTATTTTTTTACATGCTGTAAAAAGAATCTTTTTAATACTCTTTATTAAAAATAAAGTTCATCATGTTGTCTATGTTGGAATCGTGGGTGTCCAACAGGTTGTACTTTTGTTTATTTCGTAAATCTGTTTTCCTTCTGTTCTATTCTTTTCATACATCTATTTTCTTCCTGTTCTGTTCCATTCGTACATCTGTTTCCTTTCGTACATTTTCGTTATCCATATTTACATTCATTTATTACTTATCCTAGTTGTTGTTAAGTTTTCCAGTGAATTCGAACATCTGTCGCCTAAGGAATGAAATCTCTGACTATGTAGACGGGGATTGGGAAGGGTGGCTGCCGGAGGTGACACTGTAATCTCAGACAGGACTCTCATACAGCGTAAAAATCTCCGACTACGGGTCCATAGAAATAACGTTTGCTACCAGTTGGAGTCAAACCGTATTTCCTGCATGCTAAAACTAGGTTTCCTCAACCGTCGGGCCCGGGGATCAATTCCGGGCAGGGAGTGCTTTTCCTGGAATTTGTCATTCTAGTTTTCTGCTCATTTTTCGTGAATGAATACTTTATCGTCGAAATATTCTGAGGGGGGAATAATAGTTGTGAATGCGCCAGAAATCGGACACAGAACGCCTACATAACACCTGTGCAACCAGTAACCAGGCCGTGTGTTTTTAAATATGTGAGTATTGTGCGTTCGCGCAGACCTGACGCCTGATATCGTTAGCAGACGGGTTATTCCATTGCAGTTTAGGGAAGGGCATCTTGCAGGAACTGGTTTTTCCCGCGCGAAAAACCAGTTCCTCCAAGACGGCCTTCCCTAAACTGCAATGGACTAACCCGTCTGCTAACGGTATCGGGAGACAACAGCGCGAACGCACTATATTCCTGAATGATCGAGAATTTTAGGAAATTTCTGAAATCTTTTTTAGCATTCGAGAAAGGGTATACCGTTCATCATGACGGGTTATAAAAGTGCTTAAGAGCCGATTACAATATTGGGCGGTGCAGCCCCTGTTTGGCGCAGTATAGCCCATATGCTCTTGCGCCATAAAAAATCCAAACAAACAAACAAACAGCCTCTGTTCTTTAAACTAAACGAAATAATATCTGTGTTGCAAATGCCAGTGACCAATCAGCAAGGAAGTGCATCAGCAAAGTGTATATTAATAGGAGAGTACTTGTACTCTTTATGATTATGCCATAATTAATTATTCATCATGTTATGATAGTTTAGTGTACGAACTTGAAAAAAAAAATGGAAAGATATTTGCAAGTACATTGGTTGGGACACTGTCCTCATCCATTAAAAAATAATTTACTGGCCACGATCTCATGAGGGTTAAGACGCACTACGTTAGACAACGTTTCCATTTCTACAGCGCAAGATTACGAGCGGGACATGTATGTAGCCTGGTAACCCATGAACCGCTATATGACAGCGGTTCTTCAACTGTGTGGTCCGTGGACCCCTGGGGTACGCGAGATCCTCCCACAATGTTCCACAAAGGTTCGGAAAAACACTAAGAAAAGAGCATTTGCTCTTTAATGCTAAGAATAAATTATGAGGGGACGAAAAATTCTTTCCTTAAATGGTGAAAATTAGTGATGAAACACTAGAAATAAATACATATGATGCAAATTCCGGGCTTTAAACTTTGAGTTAATTCTTGGGGGTCCGCGAGGGCGAGAGATCGCGGTCTAGGAAAGTTAAAGAACCAATGCTATATGACATATAAGGAACACGCAAATAGAAAAAAAAAATGGCTATCCTGAAGACACGAAGAATACGTAAGAACGAGCGAAAATATAGTATCTCTGAGTGTGAGTAACGGGCTGGGTTAAATAGGGTAAGCAGGATCGGTTCCAGATAACCCAAAACAAAATTATGAATGGTATCTTACGACAGAGGTAACCTTTCTGGATTTTATCTGAATGGATGGCTTCATTTCGACGTCCATTTCTTGGAGCACTAGCGTGACCACAACAATGAAAGAATAGCCTCAGGGATCATCACCGAAGAGCTATTGAGTCAACCGGCCGTCAATCGCGTATACGCAGGTGCAAAAGGGACGCTGCGGATGTTATGGATAACTGCGCATGCGCTTTTCAAGTTGGGACGGAACCGGTAACGAAAAATATCATTAATAATTTCCTAAAACCAAAAAATCCTGTTTGATCTGCTTTTTTTTTTCATGTGCTAATCATCGTTCCAGAGGTGAAAGTTTTGTATCAAGGACACATACCTCCCAATTTCGGTACACAAGATTCTGCTTTCCGATTTAGAGTCACTATTATTTCTATTACATGTGAATTACACCCCTATGTGGCAGATAAAAAACATTATTTTTTTTAAGAATCTTTTAGGTCTTGCTCTTGTAAGTTTCGTTCTTCGTCAATCATTGCTGAGTTTCTGCTGAGAATTTGTCTTGTTCGTCATGAAAGATTTTCTCTTTTCAGTTTGTTGGCGAATGCTTCGTTTAGCGCCACAATCTTTTATCAAATGCTCTTAATTTCTTTTTCAGGTTGTCTATGTATTCGTCAGCTTGCTTATTATGCTTCTCGTGTATTTTGACTTCCTTCAGTATCCTTCGCTTTTCATTCTTTTTTTTCTCTTCTTCTTTTTTTCTTTCTTCTCTCCTTGCTCTTGGAAGTATTGAATTGGTCTTTCTATTCTTCGAGGTCTTTAATTGTCCTTCCCAGCCTCGCTTCTTATTGAGGATGCGGTGTTCTGACCTTCGTTCCGTGAACGACGTAAAGTCCGTTGATTTCTACCGTTGGCACTGACTTACCAAGGGCGGATCCATAAGTTCGTTAGGGGGGAAGAGAAAATCTCTTTTGAAATCTAATTTGGGTCTATTCCGTGAAATTTGGAAAAAATAGTTTGATTAATAATAACAAGCGTAAATCTCAAACGGCAATTTTCACAATTAATCCCAATTATAAAGAAGTAACGTAGTTTACAATTTCAACGCATATATCCGTCATCATTAGAACTTGGATTATTACGATCCTCCTACTTGGAACACCATTGAGAGAGGAAACTGTTGCGAAGCCATACCTCTTAACAGTGTTCCAACTGTGAAGACCGTGATATTCTACGTTCTGAAGATGACGGATAAATCCGTTGAAGCAGTTATAAATTATATGGCTCATTTATAACCGTGATTAATTGTGACAATTTCCATCTAAATACATCCTGCACACTGTATTGCGCTTATTCAAACACTTAAGTATAAATTTATTAGTCTTGAAGCGCCCCCCGCCCCGTGTATATATCCTTGTGCAACATGGAGTATATATGGATGCTTCATGTTGTAAACTAGATCCTCTCCATCCATTGGAGAGCCTCATTTGGCGCTTTTTTCTACCCCATACACTCGTTTTTGGCGGTTTGCATAATGGATCTCGAACACCCGTGTTGGGCATGCTAAAATTATTGGTTATTAAATGGGGTTAGGAGGCTTAGCCTTCTCTAGAAAAAAAAAAAAAAATTACCCCCCACCCCCCAAGAAAACTAAACGTACAAATGAGTGCCATGTGCGGAACATTGGGGTGGGTAAGTTGGCCCTTCCCTATAAAACATTTACCCTCCACCCCTTCTAGAGTTCGAGCGAGGGTAATTGTCCCAATGGCTAAACTAGTAACTATGAGATTAAACCGTATGGAAATAAAATCTCCAAAATGAAAAATTTAACTTCCAAATAAACGTACAAACGAAATAAGTGTATAACGAAATGTAGTCGTATAACAAAATAGCGTAAACGCAAGGACCTCTAATCAAACGCTAATTTAATATCTTCACCGTGGCAGCACCAGAGAGGGGGCATTGGATGGGGCCCGAATTTTGCAAGGTAGGGAGGTCATGAGGAAAAGACAATCGATTAAAAACTACCCGCGAGTTTAACCGAATTATAATCGTAATATTTTCACACTCATGATATAATCCCAGGGGTGATTATGTTCCGGGATTTCTGTGAATTCCGAGAATTTCAACTTGCCTCTTCCGAAGATTTCTTTCTAAAAATTACAGCACTTGGCGCAGTATAGCCCAGATGCTCTTGCGCCATAAAAAAGCCAAACAAACAAAATTACAAAAATTTCGTTTTGTTTTCTGTAATTTTTTTATATATTCCTTCGGAAATCAGTGTTTTTACCAAAAATATTACGTAACTTTTCAGGGAATTTTCTGGTATGTTCAGGGAATTCCGTTTGGGTTTACAATCATCTCTGTAATCATTGTGTGCAATACTCATGGCGTTGAGGCCTTGGCTTTTTCTTGGTATTGCAGTCTTAATAGCGCGTAGTGTATATGTGTGTTTTACAGGAAGTACGTCAATATGCACACACTTGTGTGATCTTATTATAACGGAAAAAAAAAATGACAGACACAGCTGAACACCTTTTTACGTGTACTTGACATGTGACGTCACTAATTTTCATTGATGTCGCTTCTAAGCAAATACGTGTAAGTTCTGTCACAAATATGTACCTGTGCATTATTATCATCTTGAATTATTATAACATGGAATAAGTTTATCCAACTTGTGTACAGTTTTTGGTAATACATTTATTCCGAGTAATATATCTGATACATTAATATTTTTAGGATTTAAGTATGTTGGCTGATTACATTAGAAATGGAAAACGGAAAGATAAAGCTTGTTACGAGACCCCCCTCCAGATGGATAATATACCATGTGCAAAAAAACATTTTACAATTCCGTTTCTCTGATTTTGTATTTTTACAAATTGGATGACGAGTAAGCTCTGTTAGATTATAAAAACGAATTTGTATTGTGGCCTCATTTGAGAAGCTGTGATTATGGGCGGAATGAAATTCGAACTAACGCATGCAGGGGTCAGACTGGGTGTATTCGGAGGGCGTATACCTTCAAGTATCGGAGGGCGCATGAGGGCACAAGGCCTATCGCCCATAAGGGCGCACCAGGCCGGTTGGCCGGCGGTGCAGTCCGCCCCTAAACGCATGTATTTTGGTTAAGTAAAAACCTTGAATGTGCTTGGGGACCAGATTTTATTTTTATTGTTTCATTAAAAATTTCGATAATTGACATGTTCTTTAATTATTGTTTTTACTATTCAGACATGTTCTGTTACCGCTCGTAAATGAGGAAGTTAAAACGCGAAAGAGCATGAGTGGGGGGGAGTCTTCACTCTGTAATTTTAACAGGTTTTTTTTGTTGTTGTTGTTTTTAGGGGGAAAAAAAATGTATATTTGCAAGTAGTGTTTAAAAATTTCTTTGTAGTTGAAGTTTAACATTTTTCTAAGATTCTACTGTGGATGGAAAACCATGGACACCACGCGGTTTTCATAGATTTCATGAATGTTTTAAGAAATGTCGTTGGTTTCGCTTTTGTTAACATTCCGAGATTTTTGTATTTCTGTCATAGGACGACTTGTTGCTTGAGTGAGCGTGGTATGGAATCAGTTTGAAACTCTTGTTTTATTGTCCAGCTTCCGCTTTTATCTTGTTGGAAGGTTTGAGGAGCACAGCGTGTCCTTTTGGGTTGTACTATTGTGAAGTTGTCGGTCAAACCTGTATCACTGAATATTTCTTTTGAGGAAACTGAAATGTAGCGCATATGTTTGAGTCTTAGAGAAAGGAAGTGCCTGAGGAGGAGCTTTTATAGCCCACAAAAGATAAATGTTGATCATTTTTACTGAAGGACGTGCGTAGTTGACTATTTTTTTGGTACATTTGGCAAACCATTGATATAGATTAAAAACAGTAAGCTGCCCAAACAGCTTCCTTGTGGCTTACCTCGAGTAATTGTCTTTAGCCTTTAGATATTTTCGTCAATTTGTACACATTGTTTTCTTGCATTGAAATAACTGCGAAACAGATCAAACGAGATTCCTCTAATTTCATATTTTTCTAGTTTGTTTACTAGTATATTATGATTAAACAGAGCCTTTGTATTTTTTGATTCTTTATAGGGAAAAAAAAGTTGATATCCTTATAAACGATATTTATACTATCGTTATAGACAAAGACGGTAACTTTGTAGAAAGACTGTCACAAGACTGCATTATGAGTTATCTGAGTCAGGAACGAACGCTTTACATCGTTTCCGAACTACAATTCATTTACACGCAACAAAACTTAAGGAAATTTTCTTGGTCGGGGTTTTGGGGGTGCATGATTACATATTATATTTTTACATGAAATTAAATATTTGTACCCACGTTCATGGGCGTAGGGATTTAAGAATCTGGGGGCTCAAGTAGTTCTGTGGCAGGTCATGTGATATAACATTAAATAAAATGCTGTGTCTTGCTGTCCAATGTGGGGGGGTGCTTGTGTCCCCCTTTCCTGCGGCACTGCCCACGCTTTGTGGCTGAAACTTCAGCGCTTTGATCCGCATATTACAAATTAGGATATTGTTTATTGCTCTTCCCAGGGTCAGCACAATTTCCACGAATGATTTGACACACGGAGCCTAAATGGTGAGTTTTTATGGTGAGCGTCGGTCATAAGGAAAAAACCTTGTCCTGGGTTGGACTCGATCCGACGACTTCTTGGTTAGAATCAAAGCGCCCTGCCACTGAGATATATTTGACGAGGCCTATATCGTCATACTCACATTATTGTTACTAGACTTATATTATGTTTAAATTTCGTATTACTGAAAAATTTTCACCCTTTTATGAAATTCTACTCGTTGTGTAGCTTGTATTTTGGTTATCATGTCGATTGTACGTTAACGATGTTCTAAGCATCGTAACGAAATTAAATAATATATAATGCACGTTAATAAGGCCCGATATGTCTCAGTTGGGTTTCGCGTTTCGTGGAAGGATAACCTTTTTTAAGTATTTATATCTGCGGGTCTCATTCAAAGGGGTTGGGGGCAATTGGCCCCGCAATGTTAAGAGTAAATGGTTGCTATGTATGAACCGATATCCACGCTATCCAACAACCTTTCTTTCAATCTGTTGATTCATCATTGCTGTTTTAAATGGATGCAAAACGCCGGGTTTCACTATAAAGCCCAGTTAAATTGCGAAACGAAATAAAAACAAAATAGCTATAAATCCAACACACTCAGCCCAAAAGTTAATTTTGCTTGCAATGCGCAAAATTGAATTTTCTTTGGGTCCTAATGACCTTTAGCATAAAATGCTTTTCGAAACCTAAACTGAGAAAAACTGTTGTAGTTAGCGAAAATTCCACGGCTTGTAGCATTTTCTAATAATGGTTTTCTTTGCGGCCATTTTAAATCGTTGCAAACGAAATTTCTTCAGCCCCAGAACTGTATACTATATGGCTAAATATTTGCCTTGCTTTCTTTATGGCAAGTGCCTCGCGCTTTCTTTATGGGGGGTTTTAATGAATCTTGTCATGTATATAAGCACTGGCGTATGAAGGAGGGGCACTGATGAGGTCATAACCCCCCCACTGCAATAAAGTTTCGTGTATATATATATATATATATATATACCAGGGCCGTAGCTAGGATTTAATTTCCGGAAGGGTTCAAAATTTTTTACAGCATGTATCGATACAATCACAGCATGCAAGGCCGTAGCCAAGTCCCATTAAAAATTTAGTTTCGGGGGGACGGGCCCTAATATCCCCCTCCCTCTGGATACGGTCATGATATATATATACACACACACACACACACACACATACAAACAAATAAATAAATATGTGGTGTTGTAGCTCTGTAACCCCACCCTCCGTATTGAATTCCCCCCCCTTTATGAACGAACTTTCTATTTACACTAATGTATATAAGGTACACATAACGCTTTGAATGAAAAGGAAGTTAGCAACTGTTTTGGGTGTATTTGTGCCAGTATTAAAATTTCATATTTGTGAATAATATAATATAATAATTAATATATCGTGTGCAAGCGTACAATCAGTATTCCATATACCATCATAAATATTATATTCAATATGAATATGTAACGTTATTGAATGTATCTTTCGCGCTTTCTCTAATTCGGTTTCGTTCAAAGTTTACAGTAGAATATAATATAAACAAATTTAATTTTTAGACCACTCCCTGAATTGTCCTCATGGTTCTTGATCTACAAATTGCGTATCGTTATGCCGGAACATTTCGGGCAAAGTGTCAAGATGGCGGGTTAAAAACTCATTTTTAAACGACATGTGAGCTGGAATATATTTTTACAACGGGCATTGTAAAAGATTGCAACCAGACATTTTTGAAAAGAGCTCTTTTCCACCGTAAATTGTTGACCATAATTTACATTGTCAAAATAGCACGTTAGAGCACACTCTCCTCCTCTCCAGCCGAAAACATTGACTCATTTGTTACGGAACATTCCGATTCTGTTCATCCCGTCCTTCGGATTGGTATTGCATTGTGTCGAAGTCAACACTCGCGATATCCCGATAGACTGGACGGAGCCGAATCTTCCTTTCGTCTATGACGTTGGAGATAAACTTGGAATTCTGTCAACTTCCGCTTTGAAATCGCCATAGTTCCTACTTCCGCCGTGGAAGACGTCAGCCGCTCCCCATATTATTAATCCTTCGTGAAAAGGAAAGCTTTGTGCGTCAAGTATTGAATTTCTATTTTCAATTCTTTAAAAATGGCAACGACCTCTCGACATCGAAGGGACCTCTTCAACCGATAAAAAATGGCGGGAATCAATATTGGCGGGGGGATAAAACTCGAATGTTTTTACCTATTTTTCATACAAAAGAAAGTTAACTCGATAATTTTTGCACCGATTTTCTTTTTCCTTGGACAAATCGATTTGCTGGGGGGGGGGACCTTTTATATAGGTCAAAGAAATGTGAAACACCTTTTTTTATTACACGAAAAGTCTCATATAACTTGTTGCATGTATATAGTCCATTCACCAAAAGTCCGATGGTACCGTTAGAAATAACGGGAGTTGACATCACAAACGGCCTAGCCGATTACAGCAGAGGGGAGGACGTCAGCTCCTCCCCTCCTGAACTGGTTTTTGGCGCAGACAAACGTTCACTAAAAAACAGTTCTGAAATGACACCCTTCCCTCTGCTGGAATCGGCTATGCCCTTTGTGACGTCAGCTCCCCTTATTTTCTAACGGCACCATCGGACTACTTTTCGTGAACGAACTATACATATGGGTGTTTAAAAAAAATAGTGACGGGATTGGGATTTTCGGGGTTTTTTTTTATTCTGAGTCGACGAGAAAGTTGGATACGTTTGGTCCTCACAGCTTATTTTTCCTTTCTTTCTTATCCTGACATAGCTTAGTGTGGCAAGGCCACGAACAGGGGTGGGGTAAACTCTCCCATTTGAACAATGTTATTACAAATTACTTATGAGAGGGAGAAAAACTTATCACCCTGCCCCCTCATTTTCAACAAAAATCCTCCTTTTCTGAAATCATGCGCACGGGCCTGCGCTTTTGGTTACCACGCGAAAAATTCGATTCCAGCAGATACATAGCTGCAACTTTTTTTTTTTTTTCAACAGATTCGCAGTCTGGGATTTGATTCCCTGGACTATAAAGGTTCGGATTCCTCGGAAAACTGTAGATCCTGCGCCATAACCTTAACTGTTCTTGCGTCGTAATACACAAATGGTATTTCTTAAGGGATTTGTTCTTCATTTCTTTCTATGTAGTCTTACTGCGTTGTAAAAGCAACGCGGTCCTTTACCATTCCGTAATCTGAATTTGACTGTCTGATCCTTGACGATTGCCTCTGTGTTCTGCCCCGTAATCCGAGGGTTTGTTTCTTATGGCGACGGGAGTTTGGGTCTCTCTGAAAACTCCAAGTTCCGTTTCAACGTAGCCTTTGTCTTTTTTCGTAAAATAGGGGTCTTCAACCTTTTTCAGTCCAAGGGCCAATTTTGCTTATTCTTGTAGGCCGGCGGGCCGCACTACTGTATCAGCAATATGAAGGCTGAATAAAGGCGGCTCGAGAAGTGCG
>QLNU02015270.1:5830177-5856589 GCA_006491805.2 Dysdera silvatica | reverse complement strand
TTTTCAATGGCTTTCCTTACTAGCTCACAGTTGAATTTTCTTATGTCTTCTTTCATGCTTTTGCGCAGAGTTTTACAAAGTTCTATGTACTCAATCCTGGAACTGGTATTTTGATTGTCCACCTTCATATCTCTTCGCCTTTTCATGAGCTGTTTCGTCTTCTCAGATAATTTGCTATTGTGCTTTTTACAGGTTACACCACCAATTTCCCCAGCAGTTTCAACTATTGTCTTAACAATGTTTTCATTTGCTTCTGAGATATCACTTTCATCAATAAGTCCTTCCAGTGCAGAAAAGCGATTTTTTAATTCCAACTTGAATGCCTCGGTATTTTCTTTTAATTTCTTTAAATCCACCCTCTTACTTACTTGTTTCCTAATGAGCTTCTGTCGTTCTAATTTAGTATTTAAGTGCACTTTACATCTCACCATTCGATGATCACTTCCAGTATTAAATCTGTTCAGTACACTGCAATCTTCAATAATTGATTTCTTGTTTGCCAGGATATAGTCAATTTCACTAGTTCCCCCATTTGGGTGTTTCCATGTCCATTTTCTTTGCGGTTTCTTCTTAAAAAATGAATTCATGATGCTAAGATTTTCAGCTTCTGCAAATTCGATGAGTTGATCGCCACGTTCATTCCTTTCCCCATATCCGTATTTACCAACCGATGTCTCTCCTTGTTCCTGTTGTCCAATTCTTGCATTGAAATCCCCCATGATGAGCTTGATATGTTGTTTCCCTTTGGTGTGTAACTCTTTGATTTCTTCATAAAATTCTTCAACCTCTTCGTCGGTATGGCTTGATGTTGGTGCATATACCTGTACTATTTGAAGTTGGTATCGCTGGGTTAGTTGAACAACGAGCCTCGCTGCTCGATCTGACGTGCTTTCGACTTCAAGAAGGTAGTCTTTAATTCTTTTGTTGATTAAGAAGCCAACACCACTTGTTCTTCCAGTTTCCGTTCCTCTATAATAAAACAAATGTCCACTTTTAAGTTCCACCAACTCTTCACCTTTTCTTCTAACTTCACTGAGTCCTACAATGTCCCATTTGATCTTGTCAAGTTCTTCTTCCAATTCCTGAAGTTTTGCTTCAGAAGCAAGGGATCGTCCATTAAACGTAGCCAAGGTCAATAACAAACGGCAGCCTGGGCCATTCCAGTGATTCTTAGCACCCCCTGCTTTCATGCCACACTGACCGCTGCCTTGATCAGGAGCACTCCAGCACCTGGAGACTAGGGGCCATGGTTTCTGGTGTGTCAACATAATGGAGGAATTAGCCATAATTTCACCACGCTGGCTAGACGGGTTGGTGAATTAGCCCTCCCCTTCCGCCTTTCTATCTGTGCGCTCTTCGTCGGTATGGCTTGATGTTGGTGCATATGCCTATACTATCTGAAGTTGGTATCGCTGGGTTAGTTGAACAACGAGCCTCGCAGCTCGATCTGATCAGGCCATATATATATATATATATATATAAGTTTTCCTCGCCCATTCTTGGCGGAAACAGGCTTTGGGACGGGCAGAGCGCCATGTTCCCAAGCCTCTTTTTACATCACTTCTTAATGTGCCATGTCTAGAAACTTCCTGACAATTATTATTATTATTATTCATCTTTATTCATATCAATGTACAACATATTACAATACGTGATTCATGAAACTTTGAATTTGATTAGCGTATTACATTTAACTTAATACAAAATTATCTAAAAATAAAAATTAGGAAGCAATTGTACAAAGATATTGGAGACACCGGAAAAAGACTATTTTTACACGTGACACGTGTTTAGGATTGTGGCTTTTTGTATTTCAATGTAGGTGTTTGGGTCAATGTTGAGTATCTCCAAATTCGTCGCAAGCGTTTTTGGTACTATCCCTGTTGCTGAGATGACTAACGGGATGATGAGGATCTTTTCCATACCCCATATATCTCGTACTTCATGTCTGAGATCTTGGTACTTGGTGATTTTCGTTGTGTAGGTTGTCTGTATGTTATTGGTGTTGGGTACTGCTATGTCGATTAAGTACGTGGTCTTATTCGATTTATCGACGAGGGTTATGTCAGGACGGTTATGTGGGACTGTCTTGTCTGTTATGATTGCTCTATCGTATATATATACAGCAGTCAGCAGTCATCAACTCTTTAAGATCAACAGACATTGAGGATGTGTACATTGACATGGTGAAACGTGTGTATAAAAATGCAAGTGCAAAATTTCGGTTACATAAAGATACCAAAACTATCAAACTTGGCAAAGGGGTGAGGCAGGGAGATACCATTTCTCCAAAACTTTTTACTTCAGCTTTACAGATGATTTTTCAGCTGATAAATTGGAATAACAAGGGAATAAAAATAAATGGTGAATATTTAAATCATTTGCGGTTTGCTGATGACATTGTTATTTTTTCAACGAACCCATTAGAACTCCAAGACATGGTACAGGAGCTCTCAACTAGAAGTAAAGAAGTTGGACTCAAGATGAACCTACAAAAAACTAAGATCATGTTCAATAATTTTGTAGAGGAAACAAAAATACAAGTTGACAACATTGAGCTAGAAATTGCTGATTCATATATTTACCTTGGCCAGCTGATTTCAATGGATGGCAACATTATGAAAGAACTCAACAGACGTATTAAACTTGGCTGGAGTGCATTTGGAAGAAACAGTTTTATCCTGAAGGGGAAATTGCCTTTGTGTCTAAAAAGAAAGGTCTTCAACCAGTGTGTATTGCCAGTCCTCTCTTATGGATCAGAGACATGGAGTCTAACAGTTGGAGCAATACGAAAGTTACAGACAACGCAAAGGAGCATGGAGAGGTGCATGCTTGGAATAACTAGGAGAGATCGAAAAAGAAACACTTGGGTGAGAGAGCAAACTAGAGTAGAGGACATCATTGTTAAAGTAAAAGGGCTGAAATGGCGATGGGCTGGGCATATTGCAAGAAGAACTGATCAACGATGGACAACAGAAATTCTGAACTGGATTCCAAGAGACCACCGAAGACCTAGAAAACGTCCTCAAACTAGATGGGTGGATGAAATAAGAAAACAGGTTGGGGTGACGTGGAAACGAATGGCCCAGGATAGACTTGTGTGGAAAGCATTTGGAGAGACCTTCATCCAGCAGTGGATAGATAATGGTTGAATATGATGATGATGATATATATATATAAGCTATATTTAATGCGAAATAAATTAAATAAATTACGACTGGTGTTAGAAACAAATACATTAGCATTTTGAGAAGCAGCCATTAAAAGTATATTGAACAAATTGAAGGCAGACGTTTTGAAGCTATCACAGCTTCATCTTCAGTGCGAAAATTGTATTTCAACAACATTCGCTCTGAAGATGAAGCTGCGATAGCCAGAAACGTCTGCCAGCAACTTGTTCTATATACTTTTAATGGCACCTCTCCATCATATATATATTATACATATGTTAGTAAACTAGGTGTAATAAATATAAATTTTTATAAATATAGATAATCAAAATCTTACGTAAACATGAAGGGGGAGGGGTCAGGCATTTGCTTATTTTTTCTTACAAGGTGGAGGGGGAGTATAAAATGGCCAGAAATGTGCTCACGTAATTCTTGAATGTCCCCTTGTTTTAAAATGTGGCTCTAAAACTTTTGGAAGTAAATGCATAGCAGGTTCGGGCAAATCACTTTTTAAACGGGTAGGGGGCCCGGCCCCCCACGCCCCCACTGTAAACCTGTAACCCCCCTTTCTGAATGAACTTTCTACATCAGCTTATGCCCAGATGTAAGTGCTCAAGAACAGTAACGTTTTCAGAGCATGCAGTCAGATAGTGGGGAAGATGTTCATATCAGCATATTTAGAATAGAATTTGATGAGTCCTAAGATGAATTTTTTTTAAATCACTGTTGCACTACAAATCAATAAAACTACACCTAATGCCCATATACGCTAGAAAACTAAAGTAAAATACGACTGAGGGAAGACCGCGTATTACTTTAGTTCTTTAACGTTTTAAGATATTTATTATGAAATATGAAAATACCAACAGAATAAAATACATATATTTCAGACTTCGGATGTCGAGCCAGGACGTTGTTTTTGTGTGAAACAATTTGTATTTTTTCATGAGTTGGCGGGCCGCATGTGGTCCGCGGGTTGAAGACCCCTACTACAGAACATTAGCAAATAATGCTCCAAAATAATCAACTCCAGGGTGACACGCCATGATCCTCACTGACCTTGCGCCATAAAAATTAAACTAACTAATCAATTTCAAGCGATCGTAAGCCGAGAGAGGATCTCTATTTACGACCACATCCCACTGGCCCCAGTTCTTATAACATTTGCATGATACGTAACAGATACCTGCATTCTTACGGTAAATTTCAGAATCTCGAGCGTAGATAATCCTTTCTGAAACGGAACCCAATTTACGATTGTAAAATGAGGGTTCCTATTCAACGACGCACAAATGCCGTTACGGAACCCTAGTGATCCCAAAGTGGAGGTTCCCTGTACTTTTCTTCCGATCTATATGTTATGAAATGATCACCATAATATGTTTGTTTATTTTTTTTAATCCGTTTCGTTTTTAAATTTAATTCACTTTTAAATTCGTTTCATTTGGTATTACTTGAAATATCGTTGCTGGTTATAGTTTCAACTTAGTATTGTATGTTCCAAATCTAGGGTGATTCCACTATTTTGAAAGGTGGATGGAAGCATGTCTCCCTCCACCCCTTTTGGTACATTCGAACAATTCCTCGCGTTTTGTTTGAAGCTCCCCAAACGTTCACGTCGGCTTTCGAAATGCATTAGAATCAAGCCCATCGGAAAATTGTGCATAATCTACCAGCGCACTGCCAAAACTGTCATTTTCCCCAAGAAGAACGCCAGCGAATTTTATTCCCCCGGGGTCCTTCTCCGAACAATTCCAATATTCGACAGCCCGAAAATCCTCGTGAAGCACTTTCGCAGAATATTACGTATAATTGGTTCGGGAATTTGGCAGAGTTGTTACTACTTTAAAAGCATGCCAAAGTACCTGATATCGATTATATATTCTGTGTGAGAAATCAGTGGCATGTGCTTGCATATGGCGAAAGGACTTAAACCTTTGCGGTAAAAAAGATCGCAGGCGGAAATATTTGCAAATAAAACCACGACTGGTATGTTATTCCTGTGATATATACTTCCATATTGCGTCGTGATACTTACTGTACGTGCCTGCATGCGATGCATGTTTACATATCACATCTCACTAGGATATGTAAATGTGTGTGCTGCATGCTTACATGTCACGTCGTAATATGATACGTTAAGTTCAGAGTATTTGTGACTACGTTGACATGAAATTAGATTGTGAGAATTCGAAACTTTTAGTCAAAAATAGCGATCACTTTAAGAACGATAACGCAATAGCACATTGGGCCAAAATTGCGTAAGAATGAGATGACTGAAGATGAATGTTGTCCTGTGTCTTAAACCCCCTCAGTGAACGGGTCTTTCTGTTATTAAGAACGTACGGAACACGAGAAGAATGTCGAAGTATGTTCTTCTTCACAGCTTCATCACAGTGGCTCTAAATTTGGGTTAAAAAAAACAATCAGTATTAAACCGAAAAACACTAAAAATTATTTTGGAACCAAAAGGAGGTGTACTGTTATTTGAAGGAATATCTGCTATTCGATACTAATAAGTAGCTTATTTATATATGCACCTACTGAGTATATAAAAGAATATTCAAATAGCAACAGTATTTGCGTACTTTGATATAAGCGATTCGACAAATATTAAATTGAATTTATATGTAAATGCAAGATTGGTTCCAGAACCGAAAATGTTACCACGGCTAGGGCCGACTACGACTATTGGGGGCCCCCGGCCCAACAACCGCATTGGGGGCCCCCTGACACGCTTATAAAGATTGGATATAAATCTGAAAAATGTACGCACCCGCTATTCCCATTTAAACATATAGGTAAGAGTATGTTTTTTGATCCCACTTTCATGCCAACGTCGGATATCAAGGAGTGGCATTTGCATAGTTGAAGCTGTGAAAGTTTTGGTGAAAGCAGCAAAAATGGTGCGTGTGGCATTGGCGCACCAATTTCATGTTTTTGGAAACACTGCGACTGACGCCTATGGCATTCGTAATCGTTTGAAAAAAAGTACAATGCTACGGTTTTGTCAAGATGTAAATAGACAAAAGATAAAAATGTGCAATAAAAATAAAAAATAACACACCCAAAAAAAAAACAACAACATATAATCTCCAAAATTTTAAAGCCATTTTATGATAAAAAGTAGCCAAATTATAGCTTAATTAAGCAGTGAAATTGCAAGACCAGCAACAATGAAAAAGAGCTAAGTTTAGTTATTCTCAAAGCTGCAGCTGTAGTTATAGTTATTGTAGTTGTTGATACCAGCTATGATTTCTCTGGATTCGTTTCGGATCGTAAATCTGAAGAAGGAAGAAGAAATGATTTTTTTTTACATTAATTTACTGTTTTATTACATTAAATAAAGTCGTGAATTAAAATTTTTGTGCCCCTCTTCTCGTGGGGCGCGGGCCCCGTGAGTCCTTGCCATAATCTGGCCCTGACTACGGCTCCTTCCTTTTTTTTAATTATAGGTAAGGAAAGTTGCAATGGCACTCAAATGGCATTGTATAAAAAAAGTACAAAGCGTAGGGATTTGTTACTCGTTGAGACAATTGCGCTGTGGGGCAGGTGTCCCTACGCGCCCATTACCGTGTAAAAAACGCATATGGCAGAAGATTGCTCAGTGCCTTAGACATGAAATTGCAGCTGTAAATCTGTACCTTCGAAAACACCGAAGGCCTATGTCGAAATTGCAAGTTTTGGGAAAGGTCCAAAGATTTATTTTTTGTATTTAGTTTTGATGCCTTTTTTAATCTACAAATAACATTCAAAGAAATATTTTCCCCGAGGGTTAAAAAGTATTTTTTTGGGGAAAAACACAGTAGAGCATCCCCATACGTCGAAATTTTTTCAGAAAAATCTCGATTTTTTGTTCGTTAAGTGGTCTGAAACCCGTCGTGGTGTTCAATTTACTGAAAAGGTCCCTGATGATGCTTCCTAAGGAACTACTAGTATGAGCATTGTTATGATGAATCGTCATCGAACTTTTTGTGCAGCAAGATATTAGAAGTTGATTACAAAAATGTGAATGCTACTTGATAAAATATGAATGTTACTAGAATGTATTTCAAAGTCTGTTCTGCATATTTTTTTCTTGTTAATTAGTGTTATTATCTATGTGAATATAACGTATATATCATGATTCATATTCATTTAGTTACGATGTGCATTGTTTAGGAAATGTTTATGAACAGTGGCGTAAGAAAAGAAGGGGCTGTGGGAGGCCCAAGTTCCCCCCATTCGATATCAAAATACATTATTTTTTCGTAGGCCGCACCACAAAATCTTCTTTAAAGGCGTTTGAACCCCCACCCCCTCTCCCCATAGCCACTTGGGCTACAGTCCATGAGTTTTGAATTGCTATACTACTTTCTCTAAATACAATATACTGCATAATACATGTGTATAAATATATAGTTTTTGTATATCGTCGTTTCTATATTTCAAAGGCTTTTCATAAAATCGTCGACTTCGATCAATGGCGTATGAAAAGGGAGGGCTCGTGGGGCTCAAGCCCCATAATTTTTGAGTTAATATGTCTTAAACTTTAATATATGGAAATTATTCTGCATTTATTTGCAGAATAGCCTTTCAGTGGTAACGCGTTCCCCTAATGTGAGGTTATCCCGGATTCGACACCCAACTGTTCCCAAAAAAGACCAATTACCGGCTAACTGCTCAGCGTAATCTGGGGGTTGGTTCTCAATGCCTTAAGACATCCATATTTTTCGTAAAACTGTAGCTCCCGGAGCAGCATGACCCTTGCCCTTTAATTCTGTAAAACTCGCATTCCGTCGAAGGCCATATCTATGTCTAAAAAAAATATCGGAACAAGAATAGGGTCCTGCGATGAAGCAATGGTAACTCGTTCACCCAGTATGCCGTTAATCCCAGCAGTAGGGAGAAAAAACACTTACCTGGGCTAACTCCTCATTATACTCCGGAAGATTTTTTCCTTGAGCCCTAGGAAGATACCTCGTGAAAATGTACGTTCCCTACCCTACGGTGGCGTAGCGGTAGAGCATTCGTCTATCGTGTAATTTAATTTTTTTCTTTTTTTTTTTCTCACCGTGGTCCGGGGTTTGTATCTCTTGGCAGCGGAGATTCGGATTCCCCAGAAAACTTTTACTACATATTCGGAACCCGTTTAACACTGACAGTATGTTCCTAGGAAATTGAAACACTAGGAATGTGTTTTTAAGAAATGGAGCATTGTGCGAGACCATTTGTCACCTTACAGTATGTCTAACTCTATTACGGAGAAAAGAGTTTGGGGAAGGTAGCGCGGTATTTCCCGCGAGACGTAGACAAAGTCTAATAACGTTACAGCATAACAATAACTTTGGGTATGTGAGAAGCTCTCTCATTGGCTAATCGAATGTTCGCTGTAATGGTAGTGGCCCTTAAGAAGTCTTCGTGCGTTTAACCCTTCCACTGTGCTACCCCGACATCTTGGCATCTCGTGAAGAATTGCTCTTCCCTCTGGTTGTTAATGTGTTTGCACTTCAGGTCTATTATCTTGTATGCGCTACAGAACACTGGCCGTTCGGACGACAAGCTTTTCGTGATTAAAGAGTTTAGAGAACGAATTAGCCTTTTAAAAGCCAAATTTAATTAAGAAATCTGAGTACTATTTTGGGAGGGCTCCTTAATGTAATTGGAGAGTGTTCGTTCTATGTGTAATTTTCTGGATTATAATAGCGAGTAATTTTTATTTTCTTCCTTGAAAAAATCGTTGAAAAGTAATTTTCTTGCATGAACTCGGTTTCGCGCAAAATTTAAATTTCAACAACTCACAAAATAAGAGAATTTTTTTTTTTAAAGAATTCGAATAACCCAATTTGAAAGCCGAATTTAAAATAGCATATTTGAATTGTTAAATTTAAAGTATGTGTTCCGAAAAGCACGAATTATTGTTACAAATTCTTGTTAAGCAAACATTGTGGTTTATCTAAGGTTTACGGGTCATGCAAAAGGAACTAGCGGGGGGGCGTCGAGAGCCCACACGGCTCCTCATGACCGCTTCCCTGGGCGATAGCATAAATATTTTTTTTTGGGGGGTGTGCCTCCAAATGAGTAAAAAGTATGAAATAAGAACGCATTTTTTTTGGTACTTACTTATTACTTAATTATTTTACAAGATCACTGCTGAAAAAAGAAACTAACGTAAGCTACTGGTTGTTATTATTATTTTTTTAATAATCGAGTCAGGCTAATGAAGAATAATTAAAAAACTATGCATTAAAAATGTACAAAATCTTATTAATCTGGATTTAGAGAACAATTTTTCTGGCCTTTCAACCAGCAGGGGTGACCGGGCGCCCCCACAGCATAGATCCTTGTTAGCACGGGCTCCTAGACATCATCCCAACCCCCCAGGCTGCAGCCCCTGCTGCCCCCCCTTCTCGTCAGCCCTGAACTCGCAGTCTACAAATTTCCCACCACCGTTACCTGTCAGTGAAACTTTATACTGTAATATGCTGCCTTTTATGCTCTTAAATTGTGGTCTGGCGGGGTCCCCCTTAAACTTTTGATCCACACAAAATTGAAATTTTGAAACCACAAAATCACACGTAAATAAAAGGAGCAAGTCTGTATGTTTGCTGAATAATTTTTAAAAATATAAGGGGTTCTCCGACAAAAAAGCTTGAGGGTTGCTCTAAAACACCGTTGTGTGAATTAGTTTAAAAGAACTGTCCCCCCCGGTTCTCTAGTGTCTTTCTTACCTATGCCGTAGTGTTTTCGTATGCATTTACACCGTTACAAGTTCAAAATGGGTATTCATTCGTAGATAATCTCTTATATCCCGCAGATCATTTTCCTTTCCTTTGGTAATCGACCCGATATTGTACTTGTCATATGATACTCTCCGTTGATTAACGATTTGCGTTTTGGGTTTTTTTTTCCCCTTTTCTATCTCGCCCACGGCAAGGTCAAAAGGTCGAGGCCGCGTGATTTGAGGGTTGCACCGAAGTGGGGGGTTGCACTTAGATCCCATCGAAAGGGTTTGAATTTCTGGTAGGCCTACTGCGTGAGACGGCGCCGCCAACTCAAGTTTCTAGAGAAAAAAAGAACTCGTTTCCCCACCGGATCCCATCTCTTTTCGGTTTCGGTTACTTTACGCGCCTAAATTACTTCTCTTGATTACCAGCTAGAGAAAAAGGGAAAAAGTGTAGGGATGGGGAAAAAGAACGAGTAGTTGCATGCGCTGTGCATCGCGTGACGCGATGCTCTTAAATTCACCCGCTTGGAAGGTCAGAGTCCTATTTCACGATGTCCCTACAGATTGTTTCCATAATGAATTCTAAAAAGATCATCTCCGATCAGGGACTTAGTACGATTTGAGCAAGGACACCAACCATTCGTGAATTTAATTGACCTTCGTTAATTGCGATTCTTGGCGGGAACAAGGGAAGAAACAGGGTAGGCGTAGGGATAATCCGGCTTATCACTTAGAAGGCCTTTATCAAAGGATGCTTTGCGGTCGTTACCTGTTGCGGGGATTAGGGGAAACGCAAATAGCACCGCAACCGCAATAACTGCTAATGGAAAATCCTCCCTAATGGTCAATTATTAAGTTCAAAAAGAACACATTTTTGGTTATTAAATAGGTTATTAGAGCATGGCGGCGTTTACGATAATGGGACTCACAGCTACGATCGAAGCGGGACGGGATACGACTTGGGTGTTTTGTCGTATCTAAAATGTTTGGGAAAAACGTTGCTTTATTTCTTGTGGAGAAAATGGTGAATAGCAAATTTTACGAAGTTGTTGAAATTTTAAGTAAATCGGACGTACATATTAATTCAATGTATATTTGATTCTAACGTAACGATTAAAAAAACAAAAAACAAATCTTAGAAATTAACACCCATATATAAATTTCATTCTCTCTCTCTCTCTCACATGTTCTATGACTATCTAAATAATTACTAAAAAATATAAATATCATAATAACATTGATAGTGAAAAACGCCACAAGTATATGTGCGTTAATTAAGATTAATGTTTTGGAAATAGTCCGATATATCTGTATATGACCGATATTTACCATTTGTTTTAGTTTTTCATTTAAGGCCGGAGTACATTAGAAAATAAATAAGCACTTTTTCTATCGAAAGCACCGATTATCTACGAAATGATAATAAGAGAAATGGTAAGTATATGCAGGCATTTTTCGGTTAGGCGGAGTTCGGATAATCGAGGTTCTACTGTACTTTACGTCTACTTCGTTCGGCGCTTTTCTTTGATTGATTTTGAGACATTTTACCTTACGGTAAGTATTTCCGACAACGAACTTTAATGTGCAATATTGGGATGAAAATTCACCTTTTGGATGAAATGAGAGCAATACCCCTTCGGCGACCCAAACAAGTCGTATGGGGGGTCCTCTTTAGAGCTGTTTAACTCTTTTAGCCTTTTTTTTCATTTTATAACAATCTCTTCAAAAACTGCATATTTCTTTTTATTCAATATTTCAAATCTACATGTAATTGAGAGTTAAAATATGTAGCACATTTTTGTAACCAAAGATGATGAGAGATGAAAGATGGAAAAATTTCATACCCGCGAAAATCGCGGGATAAGAAAATCTTGTTACTTTCATGTTGCCCGTGGAAATCACGGGATAAGCAGTTAGAGGGTTAAAAAGAATGCGTTCTTTGAACTCTGTATTGTGAGTCATTCATTCGTTTATGAGAATCGTTTAATGAATGTGAATGAGAGAATATTGTATCGTTCTTTCAAGTGAATTAATCATCATTCTCCTATTTACCACACACTTCTACGTTTTTTATGTATTTTATAATTAACAATTCTACAAACAACTGATTTGCATATGAAACTGCTTAGTTCAATTTGCTACAGCCACCGTTAACTGAACACGACAAAGATAGCGAAAATGCTGTCACTTACTGCTAATAACGTGCTTTGGGGTTGAAGTCATCGCATCTGTTTTCAAGCAGAAAATGACGGAAATCACGTGAAACGAATCTCATGATCAAATCCTCAATTCTGTTTTTTTTTCACGGAAGAACAAAATCCACTCCATCTCTTCCTTTCTCTTCAAAGCCGGTCACGTGTGCCTTCGAGTGTAATCCAGAACCATTAACGCCACTGGGAAATGGGGGGGGGGCAGAAAGGCCCGCCCAGACAGCTGACTCCGTACTCCTTAGAAAGTGCCATTGACATTGCTAATTATATTTAAATCGGGGTATTTCGCATTAAAGTGGAAAATTGGGGAAATTAAAGGTTATGTGGACCCCCTCCCCCCCTCTAATAAGCATACTTCCAAGATATTGACCCTACCCATCAAGATATTGGCCATACTTACCAATTCGTCCATAATATTGCTTATACTCTGGCTTATATACTGGATATAAGCCAATTGGATATATATTGCTTATATACTGGAGGAGGATTGTGCAAGGGTTTCAGCGGCCACCCTTCCCAATGAAACCCTTGCACAATCCTCCTCCTCCTCCATTGCTTATACTCATCAATTTTTCCATGAGATAGGAATTGGAAAACAATACTGAGAAATTATAATATACTACCAGTAACTGAATCAGAGATTTGCGTATTAATCAAAATGCATGAGACTGAAGGAACGCAAATGTGAAGAGATAATAAGACTACCAAATAGAGATATTAATATAGACACAATTAGAGAGTCAATAATAAGACATTATGTTTACCAAAAATTAGAACGGAGATGGGACGAACAAGTTTTAATCATTCAGGACCTGAAATGTGGAATGAATTAATAGGGGAAATTAGAGAGAGCGAGAGGAGTAAAAAATACATTAAATTATTTAAAATGACACTGGAAAAATGGTTGATGACGGGATAGGAGAATTATGGAGAGATAAAAAAGTATGATTGATATAATAATAAGAATGAGGGTGATATCCAACGGTCGTGAGGGGGTTATGTTATACTTTAAGTATTTACTCGAGACCGGCTTTCAAGTATATTCAGTATGTGCATAGGATATGTATAATATAATGTACGCACGGGTATGTATTGTGAAAGCCAACAAATAAAGATGTATTACTATTATTATTATATATCTTATACTCACCTATGCTTCCAGCCAATTCTTCCATGATATTGTTTGCCTACGTAACTGTGGCTCCAAGGTATTTTGATTATATACTTATTACCAGGGACACCGAGAGCCGGCGTGGGCCCCCAGGGTTACTTTAACCGGCCCCTATGACCTCTTACATAGGCAGTGGTGTAGATATTTTTTTCAGGGTTGGGCCCCCCACAGCATAGGTTCTTGCCAGCGCGGGCCGCTGAACTTCATTCGGGCCCCGGGTTTCCAGCCCCTGCTGTTCCCCCCTCTCGTCGGCTCTGCCCAATACGTTCACGGGACCGATTGGTGATTACTCGACTCCCCCACATTTCATGCTCATTATGCACGCTTTAAATATATAATTTTTTTGATAGATGAAGAAAAAACTTCCAGCCTGTATCAATTTGGAGACAGGTTGGATGGCAAATTACCAACCCGACCTGTTATACAGATCTTCAATAACATCCAGCCTTTCGTCCTTTTCATAACTGAGTAAGAATACCCATGTTTAAAAATACAGTGGCGCAACAATATGACTCCCTCCTCTCGTAGATCTTATAATGTCTGCCATTTTGGTTCGATTCATTTAAGGAGAGCAGAAGAACGTAGTTTTTATGGCACCATTATTACCGTCGTCACTAGTTATTATATTTGTGTAATAGAACGACTAACTGTCCTTATTTAATTACTCAAAATTTTGAAACCAAAATGTGTATGGAACTTAAGCTGGATATACCATCTTATTGGCGTATAATCTATGCGTGAGTAAAGAAATTTCTTAATTAACGAAATAATTAATTTTTTTCTCGATATTGTATATTAAATTCTGAAAGATACACCCGCATTTGCGCAGCCCCTCTGTTCCTAAAATGTCCCGAAATTGTTGTTGGGTGTGGGGGGGGTCGAAGACGGTTCATGGTAGCATGTTCCGAGTATCAAATTAAATCAATTTCACTATACGAAATGACTTCCCCTCCCCCAGTAAAAAGTGGGCGTTAAATAGCTTTTAAATACGTTCTCGTCTCTCGTCTATATCTAGTTAATTCGACGGCAACGATTGGTAAACGATCAGTGCGCCTTCTTTCTCATCAGCAAGTCTGATCTTGTCATTTTCAAATTGCGCAACTGCGGAAAAATTTCGCAGCCTCATTGAAATGCTTTCGCCGTCCGTAATTGAAATTGAATTCGTGTGGTCATTTCGCAGCGCTTGGAAAATTCGCCCAGACGCCAATTTAATCGAAATCTCAAATCACTAAGTCCGATTTGAAAAGGCTTTTGGATTCTTGCAATTAGAATTCCTGTAATGTTCCATCTCCAATAACTATTACCATCTGTGCCGTATATAAGACGGCTGAAAAGTTTGCGGCGTGGCTGACTGCCATTTATCGAGATTCGTCTACGAAGGCCTTCTGTTCCCCAACCGTATCCCATTTAATAAATAAAAGGTGTCGCTGCCAGTATTTCTAAGTGTTAATTTCAATACAGAATGCCTATGATGCATTTCTGCGTAGAATCCGTGCAGCGGATCAATAGCAAATGAATTGAATAGGTTGGCCGTGAATATTTGCGTGAAAAACGTTTTTACTGAGCTAAACTCACAGAAATCGGGCCAAAATTTAGGCCCTGCGGTGGTCCAGTGGTAACGCGCGCGCCCAATGCGCCGTTATCCCGGGTTCGACTCCCGACAGTACGAAAAAGTAAAAACGCCGGCCACCTAACTGTTCACTATAGTCCGTAGTTTAGTTCCGCAGGCCGTGAGAGTTCCGTATATCTCGTAAAACCGTATATCTCACCGCAGCCTTATCCTTGCACCATAAAACTCAAACAAAGCACAAAATTTGCTTTACATTAGGTTGCAACATTTTATTATGTAATAACGATTTGATGACATGATTACGGTTAGATGATTTGATGACATGATTACGATTAGATGATTTAATGACATGATTACGATTGGGTGATTTGACGACATGATTTCGATTGGATGATTTGACGACATGATTACTGTTGGAGGATTTGATGACATGATTACGAGTAGATGATTTGATGACATGATTACGATTTGACGACATGATTACGATTAGATGATTTGATGACATGGTTACGATTAGGTGATTTGATGAAATGATTACAATTAGATGATTCAATGATGATGATGTTATTATTAAGTGGCAACACTGCTTTGTAATATCATTTTTCTAAAATGCGGAGTTTAATGCTCCAATTTTCTCCATGACAGCAGGCAAGAGTAAAAAAGGGAAAAAAAAGTAGTTATTATTATTATTATTTTCAATTTCATTAAAAATTTTATAGATTCAAACTTCGGTAAGAACTTCTTCCCCCAGTATGTTTGTCAGAATTTTCCTGTCCAAGTATCTGTCCACAGGGAAATGTACAGAAAACTACCAACTTATGGAAAAGATTGTCGCTTTGTGTTGTATGCTTCGCTGGTTCCTTTAATCCCGGCTTCGTTATTTGAGTTGAAACGTTGACTCATTCGACCTGACATCGTTATGAACGGAACAAATGAAACTGACGTAGTCCTAGCCAGAAATCTTATTTCCTCGAGAATTTCCCCTCATTTTTCCCGCGCTTCCGTTTCGTCGTAATGAGCGCACGACTTTTCAAACGGGCTTTTTTTTTCGGTTTTCTTTCGTTTCGTAATTGTAATTCCAAACGTTCCGCCACAGCGAAAAATTGAATGCATTCGAGTTCCATGTTCTTACTATTTTTGCGAGCACATTCGCTATAATTAAATACCAGAATATCTGTACATAATTAAATACCAGAATATCTGTGCATAATTAAATACCAGAGTATCTATATAGATTTATATAACACAGTGGTTGTTATTCTACATTTTTCTGTAGCTTGAGTTTAGTAACGTTCATTTATTTCCATATAACTGTGGCGTTGTTTAAAAAATAGCATTACTTTTATGTAACAGAATAGTTTTAGTTAAGGGAATTTAAATTACTGTGTAAAGGAGCGACATATTATTATTTAATAAATTATGTTTGCACTCCTGTGTCCTCCCTTTTAATTTTTACGTCCATGGTAGTTCACCTAATTGCGAATTGTTCAGGGGTTGGTTCCCTAGGACTTAAAAGGCCCTTAAGAGGACTTTAAATGGTTCCGATTCCTCGGAGAAATGTAAGTCCACTTTCTTACGGTGGCGTCGTAGTGATACAGTCGTCTATCATTAACACTAAATCGACTTATACTGATATCGTAGACTGTGTCCCATCCCATCGTAGTCCAGGGTTTGGTTCCCTCATCAACAGAGATTCTGGTTCTTCAGAAAACCATGGGTACATCATGACCTTTGTTATCCTTGCGCCGTAAAAATAAATTCCATCTGATACAGAGGCGGATTTAGAGGTCGATTAATGACTTGATTTTTGGAAACAATACCTCATTAGACCTTTACCTTGTATCTTTTCAAGGTTAAATTTCCATTTGGGGGCCATCGCCCCCGCCCCCTCGATGTCAGCCACTAATCCAATACCCTGTCTTCTCGTTGAATACCTTTGATTTTCCCATAGCTGAGTATTTCTCGATTGAATCGATGTAGCGATTTCTAGTAACAAGAAGGCTTTGACGACTACCCATTTTAAACTAATCTCAGCTGCTCAAAACTAACTAATAATCGACTAACTATCGGTATCCACGTCCATTTGTAAAACTCGAATTACTGAGACATACTTTCGTAAACAATTAGCCAACCTTTCTTCGGAAAATCTAATTGCACGTCACAATCAAGTGCTCACCAACGGAAATTTCGTTAATAGAATAGTAGAGTATTAAACGCACTACAAAGCCTTTCCCCCAAACTTAATTGGCCAGCAGGAAAATGGGCAGCTGCTATGGAAAGCCGTCTCCCTTCGAGAAAAAGGGTTCCTCAGCCGGTCTGCCTCCATTCCGGAGCGGCTTACGGAACGGCGGTATCGGAAGCAGAATCCATTAACCGGATTTAAGAAGAAGCTACATCCTGCTTTTCGACGGATCGCTCCCAAAAACCTGGGGCTAATTATTTCGTATTCGATTTTCGATACAAGAAGGTGGCCTTTCCACAAATGGTGAATCGCCTAAGCGATCTCTCCGATTCTCCGAATGCAGATTCCTCTGCGCGTGAGCAGTTTTCCGATTCTTGGGAATATTTCCGAGATTCGGTTTGTGTCAGGAATTATTATTCTTTATGTCAATGAAGTCATCAGCAGCGAACCACGTCATTAGCCATAATTAGCGCCCCAGTATAAACGTCATTTGTGACTAGTTTATGCGTAGTAATAAATTCTGTATGTCATTTGCCAGGACTATTTCTCTTCTATTTCAACAAAAAAAAATTACTGTAAGTAATTTTATAAATCATGTTATTATTACTAGTTTTGTAAAAAATTTTAAAATTGTTAGAAATTTCAATTATAACGAATGTACGGTAGACCCTGCCTAAAGGGACCACCTTTGGGAATGGACTTCGATGATCCCCATAGACAAGTGATCACTATAGATACACGACAGACTTTGGTACAGGAATGACAAGTCCCTGTCAATTTTCTTTTATAATAAGTGGCCACCTTACCAGGTTGCACCGTGTTATTAAATAAAGACCAATAATATGCATTACAAAATATTGCCATTAAACCGGAAGTCTGTTTACTTACATTGCTTACCAACAACAAAGGTGACTTTACTAGGTGATGTTAAGTAAATTTTACACTCGGAATGAATACAAAAAAAATTTTACCACACTATAGTGACCTATGGTAAACTTAAACACATATAACCATAGGCGTACGCAGAATGTCCATAAAGAGCGTGGGAGAGTTATAAAGCTACAGTTCCAAATATTCATATGTATGCAAAAATTCTTCACAATGGGAGGTAACGACCCCCTGCCTACGCCAGTGCATATAGCACTTCCTAACGAACAAGTTTTAGCTATATTTATGAAACTTGTCTATTAAAAAAAAATTTTAATAAACTATGTCTAATAAAATTGTATCTGCTACAAAATGGGTGCATAGCCAGTGACATCTACGTCAATATCGCCTAGGTCAATGATAATGCCCGGTTAGCGAGGTTGCCTATAGGCAGTGGGCCCATATGAATAGTTTAGGGAGGGGCTGAGAAAATCATTACCTCCTTCAAGACTGTCAAACATTTTAGTAAATGTACGACACAAAAATAATTAATTATTAATAATTTATTATTGGCGCAGTATAGCCCAGATGCTCTTGCGCCATAAAAAAGCCAAACAAACAAACAATTAATTGATTGATACCGCTTGATAATTAGTAATGAGCTAAAAAGTACCTTATTTTAAAATGTGACTGTAAAACTTTTGAAAGTAAATGCATAGCAGAATTGGGCAAATCAAATTTTTAAACAATGGCTAGGGTAGGGGGGGGGGGCATAAGCCCCTTCCATATGGGCGCCTATGCCTACAGCTAGCCTCGAGGTAGGTGATGGGGAGCTATAGCATCGCACCCTAATAGCTAACACACATAGCATTTTATAATTTTTGTTTTTCTAAGAAGAGCTAAAAGATCCCTTTACCCCCCCCCTTAACTACGCCGATGTGCATAATCCAAAAATTGCAACTCACTTCATACTAACTTCGATATTGTCCCATCCCGTCCGTCAATTTTTACTACTTCTTCTCTCCCGACACACGTCCGGAAATTGCCGCATTTTTTAAGAGACGACAGAATTCAAAACAACAGACATACTATCGCTTTGTCCAATTCCTCATGCCCACCTATCTACCTACCCAATCGATTATTCCCTAGGTAAATTAGTCTTGATAAAGAAAGAGATAGTGGGAGGAAAAAGCTGCTTACGTGTTCATGTCTTAGTTCTTTTGTTTGCATTTAAGACCTTCTGTTCATAATTATGATGCTTCATTCCTATAATAACGGTAGCAGGCTACCTTCTAAATCTTAGGCGCCTAGTAATGGGGTAGACAACTCCATACTAAGAAATATCGAAGGGTAGCGGCCTACTGGCTGTTGAGCTTATGCCTATACTTTCGGAAACTACGCGCTTACATACTATGAAGGAAGATATCGCCATCTCTGAATGCAGCGTCATGGCCTAGTAAAAGATTCATGAAATAATATTTTGTAGATCTCTTTAATCTCGTCGAAGCTCCTTTCTCTATCCGAAATGCTATATCCGAGTAACGTGTTTCTTGCGAAAATATTTCGTGATGGATTTTTCCAAAGACAGTCTCAATGGATTTAGTTTCCATGGAAGTTCAGTTACAATCCATAAATAATCGACCTTAAGTTTCAACTCTTAAATATTTTTATGAAGATTTCTTTATTTCTGTGTTCGCTAGCATTTCGAATTTGTATTTTTCAGCAAAATAGGTTTTCCGTTCTATGAAAATCATTTTGAAAGCGTAAAGGTCCACCATCGTTGTAACATATGCTTTGTCCACTAAAATCGGCATTTCTAAAACCGAGCTTCATGTCGACTCGTCGTTGAGCTCGATTTGTCGCGAAATCTGTCCGTCGTGAGCTCGATTTGTTTCGAAATCTGTCCGTCGTGAGCTTATTGTGTTTTACACGTGTTGAGGCACCAAATTAATGCAGAAGATTGCGTCAAAAAAAGCATTTCCTTTGACACAGCACACTCTTAGTCGCTCTTAATCCATAAAGCACGTGCAAACAAGTATTAAAAAAGAAATGTGTGCATAACGCATAAGAATGTGAGTGTATGTACCGACATAGTTTACAAAGCAAAAGAAAGAACTGATAATGTGGAATAGAAAATGTTGATATGAGAAGATAAAAAAATGCCATACTACATTACAATCGGAACGCGGAATTGTGGTGTCAGAAAACTGATATTTCGATATGAAAAATGTACAGTAAAACCCCTCTTAATGGAGACCCCTCAGAAACAGTCCAATAAAAGTTGCCCAGCAAGGAACTCCTTCATGCACAATACTACCTCTCTTTTACGGACGATTTTTTCTATCTAGTTGTTGTCCTCTAATAAGAACTTTTACCCTTATCAATGTAAAATGAAGAATTATCTATACACTGCGGGCTCAACGCGGGGACCCTGGTTCGAGTCCAAGATGAGGACGGCGCCTCTTTTTCTCCAAAAACGAAAAAGCTCTAGCTTGAGCTAAATATACGTGGGTGGCAAAAATTATTGTATAATAAATTCCCCCACGAAAAACTCACAAAAATCTCGCCCCGGAGGCTTTTCTGTGTTGACCATTATTTGGCAATTGTGTTATCCCTGTGAAGGGTAATAATATCTTACATTAGGAATTATGTTTATTATAGAATAAGGAATTGTATATTATAGAACAAAGAATTATGTATTATAGATTAAAGAATTATGTATTATAGAATAAAGAACTATAACTGAAAAATTGCTCTCCTAAAAAGAAGAACCGTCATAGTAGAATGAAGAATTTTTGATGGAGCCATAAAGCGAATAATTTTGTCTAGTTCGAATCATAACTGTAGTCGAAAGAATGCGATGTATTGGCCGTTGGGAATTGTCGAATACTTTGAGGGCATCTTTTTATGTCAGCTTAGAGGCGAACTGTCGACGATTATCAGTCATCCCCGCTTATGTCAAGCCGCGTGTGATATTTTATTTAAAATTTAATATTCGATATATTTGAATGGAAGTAATTACTGGGCCATAAGCTTCGTCTGACAGTTTAATTAATTTGAGAAGGGTTTAAACACGACGCCCACTTGAATGGGGCCCACCTTCGTATGTCTACGCTATTTCCCTTGATGCAGATTATCATGGACGTGAAAAATTAACCCATGAAATATCCCTTTCTGGTAGACAATGTCTTAACAGGAGGCGCGTGTATGTGTTAGAGTTACGCAGTAGCATATTCCAAATACTATAACAGAATTAGTAAAAGAAATTAACAATTCCATGGGTGTCGTTAGTGTGATTTTATGAAAACAAGATCTTGAATACTCTATTGACCATTACATAGCTTGAATAGAGTTGTTAAGAAAATTGTTGAGTACCTTGTAGGTGATAACACAGCTTGAATGGCGTTAAAATATTATTAACTGTCCTATGGACGATTGCGTAGCTTGAATAGAGCTAAAAAAAAAAATTATTGAATGCCCTATGGACGATTACACAGCTTGAATGGAGCTAAAAGAAAGTATCGACATCTGTAAACGATTACGCAGCTTGAATGGAGCTAAAAACTTCCTTGAATGCCCTGCAGACGATTGCATAACTTGAATAAAGTTAAGAAAATTATTGAATGCCCTATAGGTGGTAACGCAGTTTGAATAGAGCTAAAAAAATTATTAACTGCCCTATAGACGATTGCATAGTTTGAATAGAGCTAAAAAAAAAATATTGACTTCCCTATGGACGATTACACAGCTTGACTGGAGCTAAAAGAATTATTAACCGCGCCCTATAAAGGATTACGTAGCTTGAATGGAGCTAAAAAATTATTGACTGCCCTATAAACGATTACGTAGCTTGAATGGAGCTAAAAAATTATTGACTGCCTTATAAACGATCACATAGTCGGAATGGAGCTAAAAAACTTCCTTGAATGTCCTATAGACGATTGCATAGCTTGGATAGAGCTAAGAAAGTTATTGTATGCCTGATAGATGATAACGCAGCTTGGAGCTAAAAAACTACTGACTGCCCTATAGACGATTGCGGAATTTGACTAGAGCTAAAAAAATTACCGAATGCCCTATGGACGATTACACAGCTTGAATGGAGCTAAAAGAATTATTGACTGCCCTATTAACGTAGCTCGAATGGCGCTAAAAAATATTGACTACCCTATAGACGATTACACAGCGTGCATGGAGCTAAAAAATTATTGACTGCCCTATAAACGATTACATAGCCTGAATGGAGCTAAAAAAAATGTTGAATGCCCTGTGAACGATTACACAGCTTGAATGAATTTAAAAAATTATTGACTGCTCTGTAAACGATTACATAGCTTGAACAGAAAACTAAAAAAATGAATTAATTGCACTATAGACGATTACTTAGCGTAAATGGAACTAAAACGTTCTTGAATGCTTTATAGGCATTTATGTAGCTTGAATGGAGCTAAAAATGTCTTGAATGCCCTATAGATGATTATACATGTACATAAGGAACAATATCCATCAATTAATGTCCACAATAAATAATCAGAAATGTGTTCCATGAAACAATAGACAATAATACATAATAAAATAATGGAAAATTACATAATAAAGAAATGTACAATTATGTAATGAAGTAGTGAGTGTTTATACAATGAAGCAATGGATATGAATGTTGTAAAATAATGAAAAAATGCAAAAAGAATGGTATTGATATTGTGAAGATGGAGGAAAATGGAAAAAAAGGTGAATATAAAATTCATTAATAATAAGTGTAATTATGTAAATAATGTTATTGATGCTCTGTATGTAAAGGATTGTAAAAATCGTATGGCGTTTGAAGTCAGTCAAAATTATGAGGATGATTTTTTGAGTGTGGGATTAAATAATGTAAAAAATAGAATTGCTAAAAATATTGGAATTCATTATAACATAGACAAAAGAGATGGAAACGCAAATGTATATGTTTTTGATGATATAACAGATAACAATGTGTGAGATATAAATGGTACAAATCATATGAAAAATATAAGTATAGAGAAAAATTTGTGTGAAGTTAACAAGGTAGTATGGATATTGATAGTAATGCAAATTGCAGGTTAAAGATTAAAAAAAAGCTAAAATTATGAAAAGAGGGGAACCTGGAAAATATAGTGATTTTAATAAATTAAAAATTATGCATATGAATTCGAGAAGCATAAACAACAAAATGGGAGAAATAGAAATGCTGATACGAAGTAATGAATATCAAATAGACACAATAGAAATAAGTGAAACATGGTTTAGAGAAAATCATCACATGGAAATCTATGGATGGTATGGTTATCATCTGATAAGAAACAAAAAAAAGGGAGGATGGGTATTGGTATATATATAAGGAATATTCACGAGGATTTTGAAAAAATGGACTGAATTATCACACATGTGATGATTGGGAAATAATAGGCGTAAAAAGAGGTAAACTTAGGACAGAAATTGTATATAGAGATCCAAGAAGAAATGTTCACAAGCTACTAGATTGGCTATACTTAAAAATTGAAGAAGTACAAAGTAAAAATATAATTATAGTAGGTAGCCTAAATATTGATGTAAGTAAAGAATCTAGTCATAAAAATTATTTGATAAATGCAAATTTAATTTGATAAATGAAAATGATGGGGTTAAAAACATAATTCATGATTCATCATGATCATCATAATTCTGATAATTCGACTACAACGATTGATTTATGTTTTACGAACGTATTGGGAATTCATTCAAATGTTTTGGATTACCAAATAAGAGATCACAAAGCTATACTCATCGAAGTTCAAGAGAAAACTAAACTCATGATAAACAATAAAATTAAAGTCAGAGATTTTGGTTCAAAACATCTTGAAAAGTTTAAAGAGAAATTGAGTTCTATAGATTGGAATGTAGAATTTAGCGATTTTAATAAATATGATGTATTTATAAATAAAATCAAGGAAATATATGATAGGAATTTTAAATGGAAACTCATAAAGGACAAAATAAACAAAAAAAGGTCGGATAAATAATAAATTAAAAATTTTCATAACGAAAAGTAATTGTATCTTCAACAGGCTTATAAGAACTGAAAGGTTAATATACTGGTGTAGATTTAAAAAATTAAGGAATGCTATAGTGAGGAAAATTGATCTCCATAAAAAATGATTCATGGAAAAAAAATTGTCAAACACTGACAATAAAAACAAATGGAAATTTATTGATAAATTGCTGGGAAGGGTGAATAAAAAAATGATGTTAAGTGGATAATCGACAATGACATGAAAGTAACTTCCAATAGTGAAATTACAAATTTTGTTAACAAGTTTTTGTGGAAATTGCAGAGAATACAGCAGATAAAATGTCAATATGAATAATGAATATATGTGTCATAACATTGGTAAATCAATTTATGTAAGTCAAATAAGTCACTCAGAGTTATTAAGTGAATTAAGCCAGATTAATAATAAAAAAGGTGCAGGATATTATGACATACGCCCTATAATAATCAAGGAATGTGATGATTTATTGGGTAAACCACTATTGGTGATAGTTAATAAAATAATTGACACAGAAGTAATTCCTGAAGAAATAGTTATAATAGTTCATATATATAAGAAAGGTAAGAAAGATAACAAAGAAAACTATAGACCGATAGCAATAACCTCCGTCTTCGCGAAATCATTTGAAAAATTACTTTACTAAAGAATAATTGATTTTATAGACAATGAGTATATAATAGATAATTCCTAATTTGGGTTTAGAAAGGGCAAATCAACTGCAGGGGCGCTATTCAGAACAATAAATAGAATATAGGAGGCAATCGAAAACAACGAATATGGAACTGGGATCTTTTTTTTTAACTAAGTAAAGCATTTGATGTAATAAATAGAGAAATATTAATTAAAAAAATGAAATTTATGGATTAAAAGGGTATTCAAAAATTTGTTCAGCGGTTATTTAAAGGATAGAAAACAAGTTGTATATGTGAAGGGAACAAAATCTAAGTTATCGGTTAATAATTACGGAATACCTTAGGGCTCCAATTTGGGGCCATTGTGTTATTCCTTATATGTTAACGATATATTCAACGTGTCTGATGTTGGAAACACCACATTATTTCCTGATGATACAAGTATAATTATTACTGATAAGGATTTAAATATGGTAATGGAAACAGGTATTAATGAAATAAACAAATATGAAAAATGCTTTGCTATTAATAAACTGAAGTTAAATGTAGACAAACCAAAATTAATAAATTTTTCAGGTAAAAATAAAAAAATAGATGACGATATGATTAATAAATCTATAACAGTTAATAAAATAGAAATAGTGGATAAAATTTATTTCTTAGAAGTTCAACTTACAAATAAATTAAATTGGAATGGTCATATAAACAAAATAACAAAAAAGATATGTAAAGGTATAGGAATTCTAAGACGGATAAGTAAAAATCTATCACCCAACAATAAATAATGAACTCTATAATTCTCTGATTAATTGCCATCTAATATATTGTAACTGCATTTGGGGTAATTTGGGTATTGTTAACAATGATATTATAAAAAATTTGCAAAATAAATCAATCAAACTGATTAATAGAGACAATAGAATAGACTTAAAGAATTTTTTAATAAATTCTAATATATTGCAAATTGAACAGATTCATAAATACTGTATACTAATTAAAATGTTTGAAAGGATGAGAGAAATAAACATACAGATCTTATAAAAATTCAATTAAACGAAAAAGAAGTAGATATCGAAACTATAACGAATTAATATTACCCAAAATAAGAACAGAATTGGGAAGATGCAACATAAATTACATAGGACTTAAGTTTGGAACTAGAGAGGTTAAATAATATAGTAAAATTTAAAAAAAAAGCTTAAAAGATACTGGATAGTCAGTAATGTCTAACAATTTATCGAAAATTAAAAAAAAAATCAAATAAAGACAAATTATAAAAACAACTCATATAAGAAGTGCATTAAATATGCGTGACCTTTAGTAACGAGTGAGGTGTGTTGAAATATGTGGAAATAGCCTGATGGCCGAATTTATTGTTTGGGTGAATTGTTATATTGAATCAGTCTGAGATCCTCAATCCTGTTATATTCATCATAGATATTTACTTAGGACCTTTCTTTGTGTGGTCATGTATTGTCACAACGACTGTTCCAAGAAGAATAAATAAAGTATTATTATTATTTTATTATTGAAATGAATTTATAAGAATAAATTATTTTCCACCAAGATCAAATAAGGCAACACACAGAATTATAACACGCAACCGAATCACTAAAATTTGGAGTAATTCGATGTTCATCTTAAATTATATAGCTTACATATCTTATAGTAAGCCATTTAGTGCTTCCAATAGGAAAGATGAATAATGTTTTTGACACCTACATTTTTTACCTTAAACTAGTTTCTTTGGTATTGAAAGAAAAAACACCACCACCCTGGCTCCGAGTCGAACTGGGGATTCTCCATATTAAACGGAACTCCTTAACCTGTTCGGCTACCAAGGCACAGAAA
>QLNU02015270.1:5808964-5830077 GCA_006491805.2 Dysdera silvatica | reverse complement strand
AGAACAAAAAGCTTAATTTACTTGAGTAGATTTAAAAAACTAAGGAATGAAATAGTAAGGAAAATTGATCTCCATAAAAAAAAGATTTATGGAAAAAAATTGTCAACTGACAATAAAAACAAATGAAATTTTATTAATAAATTGCTGGGAAGGGTAATTAAAACAAATGATAAGTTGATAATCAACAATAACATGAAAGTAACTTCCAATAATGAAATTGCAAATTGTTTTAACAATTTTTTGTGGAAATTGAAGAGAATACAGTAGATAGAAAGGTCAATATGAACAATGAGTATAATGAATATATGTGTCATAATATTGGTAAATCAATGTATGTAAGTCAAATAAGTCACTCTGAGTTATTAAATAAATTAAGCAAGATTAATAATAAAAAAGGTTCAGGATAGGATGACATACACCCTAGGATAATCAAGGAATGTGCTAATGTATTGGTTAAACCACTGTTGGTGATATTTAATGAAATAATTGATACAGAAGTAATTCCTGAAGAAATGAAAACAGCTAAGATAGTTCCTACATATAAGAAAGATAATAAGTAAAACTATAAACCAATAGCAATAACCTCCGTCTTTGCGAAAGTATTTGAAAAATTACGAAAAATCTCAAAATCAAAAATCTTAACGAAAGAATAATGGATTTTATAGACAATAATGATATAATGGATAATTTCTAATTTGTGTTTAGACAGGGCAAATCAACTGAAGGGGCGCTATTGAGAACAATAAAAAGAATATAGGAGGCAATAGAAAACAAGGAACAGGGTATTGGCATTTTTTTATCTGAATAAAGCATTTGATGTAATAAATAGAGAAATATTAATTAATAAAATTAAAACTTACGGATTAAGGGGGGGAAATCAAAAATTTGTTGAGCAGTTATTTAAGGATAGAAAACATGCGAAGGGACCGAAATCTAAGTTATTAGTTAATAATTACGAAGTACCTCAGGGCTCCAATTTGGGGCCATTATTGTATTCCTTATATGTTAACGATATATTCAACGTGTCTGATGTAAGAAACATCACATTATTTGCTGATGATACAAGTGTCATTATTACTGATAAGGATTTAAATAAGGTAATGGAAACGGGTATTAATCAAATGAAAAAATATGAAAAATGGTTTGCTATTAATCAACTGAAGTTAAATGTAGACAAATCAAAATCAATAATTTTTTCAGGTAAAAATAAAAAAATAGATGACGATATGATTCATAAATCTATAACAGTTAATAATAAGAAAATAGAAATAGTGGATAAAATTGATTTCTTAGGAGTTCAACTTACAAATAAATTAAATTGGAATGGTCGTTAAACAAAATAACAAAAAAAATACGTAAAGGTATAGGAATTTTGAGACGGATAAGTAAAAATCTAGCCTCAAAAATAAATAATGAACTCTATAATTCTCTGATTAATTGTCGTCTAGTATATTGTAACTGCGTTTGGGGTAATTTGGGTATTGTTAACGATTACATTATAAAAAATTTGCAAAATATATTAATCAAACTGATAATAGACTAGACTTAAAGAATTTTTTAATGAATTCTAATGTATTACAAATTGAACAGATTCATAAGTACTGTATACTAATTAAAATGTTTGAAAGTATGAGAGAAAATAAACGTACAGATCTTATAAGAATTCAATTAAACGAAAAAGATAAAAGTAGATGTCGAAACTATAACGAATTAATATTATCCAAAATAAGAACAGAAATGGGAAGATGCAACATAAATTACATAGGACCTAAATATTAGAATGGAATACCAGATAAACTAAAGCGGTTAAATAATATAGTAAAATTTAAAAAAGAACTTAAAAAATACTTGATACTCAGCAATGTCCAACAATTTATCGATAATTAAAAAAACCAATCAATTAAATACAAATTACAAAAACAACTCACACAAGAAGTGCATTACATATGCGTGATCTTTAGTAAAGAGTGAGGGGTGTTGAAATATGTGGAAATAGCCTGATGGCTGAATTTATTGATTGTGTGAATTGTTATGGTGAATCAGTCTGAGGTCCTCAAGCCTGTTATATTCATCATAGATATTTACTTGGGCCCTTTCTTTGTGTGGTCATGTATTGTCACAACAACTGTTCAAAGAAGACTAAATAATTATTAATTAAATTATGAAATTTAGATGGTTTTTGCGTGTCTGTTACCACAAGCAATTATTATACTGTAAATAGTGACTGTGTGATAATATACACGTAGCAATTTGCTATAGCATTTTAATCATAGACACCAAATATCATTATAGATATTTCTCTTTAAGCGCATGGGCATTTTTTTTCCATAATAGTTCATTTATTTAATAATTTATTTTCATTTAGCCATGCTATATTCCAGAAAAGGTCAGAATACAATAAATCATTTCAATAACGATCTTCTAATTAACTGCTACAGTGAAACTTAGTATGAACTTTTAGTGACCACTTCTTAATTTTTTATAAGAGAGATTTGGTAGGGACTTAGTCTTGCCTGTACCAAAATCTGCCATGTAGTGACCTCCTGTCTGCGGTAACCATTGCAGTACATTCCCAAAGATGGTCACTTTAGAGAGATTCTACTATATTTCTATATAACGATCTTTTTCTGTCCTTTAAAAGTCGTTCATGTGAGAGATACTATAATCATTCTTCGATATGTTAAATTCTTTTTAAACAATTATATATTCTTCTAAAAAATAGAACGACTTCTATTCAGCCAAGGCGATTTTTGAAGCTCCCAAACAATTGCTGAAAAAGGTTGTGATGCCGCACCTTCGTTTTTGACATCCCATTCTGCAAAGTTTGATAATGAATTACCTGCCAACAAAATAAATCACTGTTTTTCAATTTACTTTCTCCTTTCAAAGACAAAACTTTTTTATCTGGAGACCTTTTTTATGCGGTTTAAGGGTTTCCAACCGTCGGAGAAGAGACTACGGTGGTTTCTTATTGATTGAAGAATCTCCCCTGAAAATAAACTACGAGAAGTTCGTAAAATGCGTACGAAGAAAGGAAACCTAAAGATCATTAACTTTCGAACCTATTATCTCGATCTATGCTCTTGCGTTCGATCACTGCTCCCGACAATCTCATTATAATATCATTGTATCATCGTTAAACTCTTCATTATATGATCGATAATGGCACCATCGATAATATCGTCATTCCATCATTAACAATGCCGTTTCTAATATCATGCTATTAACAGAATCATTGTAATATCATTAAAGGCATCGTATCGTCATTAGTACTACCATAGCTAGTAATAACATTACTCGTAATATCGTAATAGCATTGCTAGTAATATAAGTATAACATCATTATACTGGTATAACATCATTAGTAATATCGTAATAATATTGTCAATAATATCGTAATAATATTGTCAATAATATCGTAATAATATTGTCAATAATATCGTAATAATATTGTCAATAATATCGTAATGTCATATTTCTTTATTAGTCATAGTTTCATCGCAATATCGCTATATTAATTACAGCTTCATCGTAGTGTTGCAGTCATCAGTAGCGGTTTCATCGCAGTATTGATGTCATCGATAGCAGTTTCATCGTAATAGTGCTGCCATCGATAGCAGATTCATCGTAATATTACTGTTATCAATAGCCGTTTTATCGTAATATATTTGGCAAGTCCATAATGGCAGCAAATTTTTGGTAATGTAAAATTTGATTTAGACGTAGAAAATAATAAAATTGTGATGTTCCTATCATCAATATCAGTTTCATCATTTTCATCGCAATATCATCATTAATTCTGTATCGATAAACTATATCATTCGAAACTTCTTTGCATCGGAATGCCTGTATATCAATGTACTCTCGTTCCCAACTTAGTCGCTAAGAAATGTAGAAAACGAAGGTAATTTGTACATTGGCTTTTAAAAAGTACATTATATACAGTTGTTACATTTTAAACGCCCGCCTTAACATTAAAAATTGACCTGACGCCAAATGTTTTGGGTTTTTTGAAAACAATGGGCATTCGTCCCATTTTTAAAAATGCCTAGAGGAATTGTTAATTGCTTTGACTAAGTATGGGTCCCGACCTTCGAAAATTAAAGTATTTGATCGTAAAGTTCCGAAATTATCGTAGAAAAATAAAAGGAAAAAGTTTTAAGTTTAAGGTTAACGTCGTAGCACTAACATCATTTATTTTATAGTGGGGAAAGAATATGCAATGCTTCGTTTTTTCGAGCCCAAGTTAAAAGATCTGCTGAAGAATTCCGGGCCTTCAATTACTTATTGTAATGTAAATTTAAGGAGGTAGAAATGGGGGGAAGGTCTATTCATCCCCGAGGTTGAACGATGAAGCCGGATATACTTGTCATTAATCGTTACTGCTTTGCAGCCTCAGTCTGTGGTCCAATTGTCCAATATGGCGCAGCTTTTAAAATGTCTTCTTTTCTTTTCTTTGGACTTGTCTAATCGTACGAACGTTGTTAATCATGTGATCGTTCCAACATAGTTAATCATGATCGTATGAATAGCTAACTGTATGATCGTCGGAACGTAGCTAACCGTATGATCGTTTGAACACAGCTAACCGTATGATCGTTAGAATACAACTAACCGAATGATCATTCGAACATAGCTAACCGTATAACAACAGTCGTTAATCGGAATATGTATTATTCTGCGAATCATTTGCATGGAACACAAAATACCGTCGTTAAACAGGGAAAGACGTTAATAGGAAAATGCATGGAACACAAAATACCGTCGTTAAACAGAGAAAGACGTTAATAGGAACATGTTTTATTCTACGAAGCATTTGCCGGAACCCCAAAATACCTTTGTTAAATAACAACAGTCGTTAATAGGAATTGGTATTATCCTACGAAACATTTGCTCGAACCTCAAAATACAGTCGTTTAACAAAAAAGACATTAATCGGAGTATGTACTGTTCTACAAAGTATTTTCCGGAACCGCAAAATACCGCAATGATCGTTAATTAGAACGACGTTATTAATAGAATTTAGTACGTTCTGCAATGAAACCCGAATTATTGCACGATAGCCGAGGACATTAACACTACGTCCTTGCGCCATAAAAATACAACCAACCGACCACTACGCCCTCGCAAAACACCTAATTTTTTTAATTGACCTTTATTTATTACCGGTATCGAGTAGTTAACCTTTTCCTTGTTTTTACTTAATGACTCAATTTCAAATTATAATATTAGAAATAATGAAATATATTTGTGGAAATGATCAATACTTCTATGGCAGTTGTAACAATTATGATTATTTTCGCGGATTTTGATTTGCCATTCTCATCTTGTTTGAGTCATACTGACCCTTAATGTCATTGCGCCATGAAAATACAACCAACCCTTTACCGTGTTCGGTGTAATTCCATGAACAAAAAAAGATTTAATAATCTGGTTTAATTTTAACAAGCGTAAAGGGCACTCGAAATTTATTTCGATTTCTTCTGTTTTGTATTCTGAAAAATATATTTACAGCGGAACCTGCCTGAAGTAACCACTTTGGGACTACACTGCAATGGTCACCATAGACAGGTGGTCGCTATACACAACACACTTTGGTATATGCATAACGAAGTCCCCACTAGCTAGCTATCTCTTATAAAATGTTCCCACTTTAGTCAGGTGGTCGGTTTACCGAATTTCACTATATATATTTTGTATTCTACATTCCTTTTCGGTAACTAAAAAAATTTATCTTCATAAATAATCAAAATACAGATGCTGTTATAATATAGTTGGCGCCCAACGTGGGGCCAAGAATGGTGGTGTTATACAGCGATATATTTCATTTTGAAAATGGTAAATATTTATATAACAAATAAATAGTCATAAAATCATAAATTTTGTCATAGTCTTTTTTTTAAGCTCGCAAGCTTCCTTTAACATCATTTGTGACTTGAGATCTCGAACTTTAATTTACGTTCGAAAATGTTACAAATACTTGTGATTTACAGAACTTCTAATTTAAGAAATTTACGCAAAACTTCCAATTTACGAAATTTGAGTAAAACACTTTCAATTTACGAAATTTGAGTAAAACACTTTCAATTTACGAAATTTGAGTAAAACACTTTCAATTTAAGAAATTTACCTAAAACTTACAAGTCAAGAAATTTACTTAAAACTTCCAATTTAAAAATAATTGACGTAAAACTTCCAATTTAAGAAATTTACGTAAAACTTCTAATTTAAAAAAACAACCTTTAAGTACATTTTCTGATTCGAGGGTTGGTTGGCGGCCAATATGGATCACAATTCCCTATCTCAGCACCAATGGATAATTCTTTCTTATATTTAATCAAGTCCATGTCTTTAAGAAATACGAACTAAATATATAATGACGTCTTAAAAACGTTAAATGTTTAAAATTACAAAGTAATTCATTTTAGAATAATCACTGCCATATTTCCAGCCAAAAGTATCAACAGTTTACTTCCTCCTCTCCTCCCTCTTCTAAGGTTATCGGAGATCGTGCCCTCCTATCTACGACCGACCTCTGAACTCGGGGTCACATGGTAAACGTATAACTCATTGCTGTATACGCTAACGTAATTGCAACATTACTAGCAAATAATCGGTTTTAAAATGTGATGTATTTACGTAATGAAGGTCCTACTCCCCAGGTTTGCTCTAACTTTGGAAACATCGTTTACGTTTCTAAAGTTAAAATTTTGTGAAAATTCCTGCAACCGTTTATTTTGAAGAACCATAAATCTTTTTACGATAGGTGGATCTCATATTTTTGCGTATATTTTAACTAATTAATCCAAGGCTACTCATTTTGATAATGATAAACAATAGTCCATTGCATAGGCGTATGCAGAAATTTCGTAACGGGGGGTTACAGAGCTACAACTCGCATATTCCTATGTTAAATATACAAAATTTCATTGCAATGGGAGTTAAAACCCCCATCAACACCCCCCTGCGTACACCAGTGGTGCATTACGACCACGAAATCCACCACCGCATAATAATGCATAACAGATGCGTAACGTAGCGATGTACAGCTTGCTCAGAGAAAGAGAACTGTCCCAGCCAATAGCAAAAGAATAGCGGATGCTAACATGATGCAGTTTCTCCCCAAATAAGAATAAATTGGATGGGAAAGGGCGGTTGGAAAGATTGCATTCGGCCCTTTGGAAACGCGCTTTGGCGGCCGAAGCGATGAATCTTCGGCGAATGCAGCATTCCATCAATATTTAAGGCTAGCAGATGCCTTCTTCCACGAAGCATTGATGCCGGCGGGGCGTCCTCTTGCGGGCGGGACAAAAGCCGCAGGGTAAACGGCATGCAATTCGGGAACATGACCTGGCTCCGCAGGAAAAGTAGTAGTAGTATTGGACACTGCAGAATCCTGGAACGCTTCATTTAATTCTGCATGGGAAGAAACGGATTAGGTATTTTTAAATTCCGGAACTTGTTCGAAACTCGTGCCCTTGTTGATAGCCATCCATCCACAGTCACGCGATGAATTAAATTTAGCCTCATCAGTTTCTTTCTTCTTCTAGTGCCGGATTACAAAATGGCGTTCCGGCGATTAATATGAAACGATTTCGATTCCGAACTCTTCCTAAATTTCAAAAAACTATTGTTTACTTTGTTAAATTATTTCTCTTCGTTTTTGGACTGCCTTGATGTGGTTTTAAGGCGGTCCCTGGACTTTCGCGATTCACTTATCCCGTGAAGCTACCCGTCCCATCTCATGCGACCTGCAATGCAATTGTGAGGTGTAAATATATCATAAGTGTAGTTTGTGCAGCTGAATACAGTACGTTCAAAAATATTATGTTAAATTTTTAGAATGACAACGCGCGACCACACACAGCCCCTAAAAATCATATTAGGATGTGTTTACCAGCGTGATTTAGTCTTACAATCGCCAATTTCAAACAAACATACGTATATTCATTTATTGCTCAATTAAATGTGGATTGAACTCTGCCTAAACTGGACTCGAATCATGGTAAGCACCTGCATATATGAATCCTCCAGGTCTACGTAAAGCAGTGTTTCTCGTGTCTCATCTGAAGGCCCCCAGTATAAGCTTTGTAAACGTAGGTGCCAAAACCTTATTCATCACTAAATTCCCCATTAAAACTCATTTGAGAAAAAAGCGCGCCGGTGTGTTCGTGTCGTCCAATATTTGGTAACTGTGTTACTCCTGCAAAGTCTAATAATATTCTAAAAACTTTAAATACAAAGGAAGGAACATCGTTCTCGTATCCTGGTGGTCTTGAGGCCCCTTGTTGTAATCATTTTTTTGCTTCGGATCAAGCCTCTGTTCGCATCGCGCCAATCGAACATGTCAACGGTGGAGATAAAGGATTCGTCTGCTTTGAGACGCGACGTAAAGACCGAATACAAGCCTAGTAGGCGTCTGTTTAAACATCATGCTACAAGAGGGACGTAGTGCAGAATACGCAGCCAAAAAGGTTGGACAACCATTTTTGGTTGTTTTGGTTTAAAAGTTGGACAACCAACGCAGGCCGTATCTTTTCCGACTCTAAATAACGCCTCTTCGAAATTCATATTTACACATGAAACGCTGAATATGCTAACTAGTGTTGTGCAAGATGGCTCACTGGCCGATTTCAATCGTTAGTGAACGATTTGAGCTCCCCTACATTAGATTAGCATATCCGTTCAATGATTCCTTCAGTATCCGATATAGCTCATCTTTCTAATTGCATTCACTTCAACCGCCTTTCGATGTCTGCTCTTGGAATAAAGATCAACTTGTGGTAACCGTGTTGAAATAATTCAACAATTATGGAATATTGTATGGTGATTCATGAAAACAGAAACGGTCCTATTTTTCAACAAAGGGTTTCTGGACCTTTTGTTAGGAACGCGAGGTTAGGAAACTGGTTAGCGCTGAACTGGAAGTTTTATGTTATTTTTCCGTCCTGATGATAGGTTATCGCTCTGTTCGGAACTCTTGTGCAATAAGTGCCAGGTACAAAATGCTCACGATCTTCCGAACCAGGGACCATATCCAAATTTCCAACTCCTATTTATCGAGATCAATTCTTTCAACCCGTTGAAGACATTAAGCATCCCCCTCCCCTTCTCTCTTCTATATGCAGAACGTAATTATTTTTGCTAGAATTTCCCTGGATGGCCTCGTAATGTGTCCGGACGCACACACTATGTGAATTTCTCGCCAAATTAAGCCCCGCACGTGTTGGACATCACAGGGCTTCAAGTACAATTGTGTTATAAATATTTTGCGCGTTATAAAAACTAATAATTATATGTAACAGTCGCACCCCCCCTTATAACGGAACTGAAAGGCCGCGATAACATTCGATATATGTAAACTTCGGCATATCCATACCTGCCGGTAGATATTACGGAATTCAAAGAAAATGGATAAACTTCGTTATAATCGGGCCCGATTATATATGCACCAATTACTGATGTCAGTAATAATGTGCATACACCGCCTTTTACCATAAATAATCGTTCATCTCATTAATGCTATTTACGTGATGTATGGATTTATGGGAATTATGTAAATTGTTAGCTATTTTTTCACATGAGAACCAAATTGATTAAATGTTTTTCTATGATCAATGAAATATTATGTATTAAATGTATGTGTAAAAATCTGCTGTTGAATAAATGACAGACATTACATGCATTAGGTTAGCATTCGTGTATTCAATCTTTTCTCATATCTGTGGTGATACCTTTTAATAATTGCAATAAGCCTTTCAAAAGGAATCCTTTTGCACAATGTGCTACAAACGCAATGACATATGCGCAACAATCTGAAACGCCTATTTTTTTTTTACATTACAGAAGTTGAAAGCCAAGCATTATATATGTTGGTAATATGCATCAGTGTAGAGTTTTCAAAATTATTGGGGTGGGGGGGAGGGCAAGCACATATTTCATACATTACAGTGTATGGGTCATTCCGTTCAAGTGAACCCAAAATTCTATTACCTTTAAACCTCATCTTCTCGGATTTTTTTTTCAAATTTGGCTCATTAGATGTACTAGCAGAGATAGTGAAAAATCCAGATTTTTAACTGCAGTATTTTTTAAATTATAGGCCTCTGAAATCCGGAAAAAAGCACGATTTTCTGTTTACGTGCAGTTACAAAAACTATTACTAATCAAGCTAGAAATGAGATAGATGGATGAAATAAAAATCATATTATAAATTATTTTATAAGCTTTCATGTGATATCCGATATAATTTCGGGCAATTTGGGATTTCAAGGTCGTGCCATGAACTCCGAAATGACCTAGAATTTCTCAAAAAGCTGTATTTTTAAAATTTTGACTAATTTGCACATAAACTTACACAGCTTGGCATCATTTCTGGAAAGTTTCATCTTGGGACAGGAATGGGATCATATTTTGGTCTTTTAATTTTTTGCCGAGGAAAACCATATTCATAAATGGAAATTTTTAATTTTAATACACAATTATTAATTCTGTTGGGAAATAACCACTATCATTATTATAAGTTAAGAACAGTGTTATAAACACTTGTGGGCGGTTTTTGGGGGTTGTAACCCCCATCGCAATGAAATTTTGTATATTTAACATAGGAATATATGAGTTGTAGCTCTGTAACCCCTCCCATTAAGCCTATAACCTCCTAACCCCCCCTTATTAATTTTCTGCCTACGTCACTATATACTAGCATGCTAGAATAAATTAAATTAGTTCACCCAGTAAAAAGAGGTGGAAGAACAGTGTTCAAGAAACCATAGAAATTCTCCTTTATGATTATACGAGGGCGAATCAGAAAGTCTTTGCCCCTATTTTTTATTAGCCAAAATAAGGTACATACAGGTAATTACAAATATACGTACTATTCTACGTACCTTACACTATTTTTCCACATAGTCCCCACACCGGTTCAGACATTTGTCCCATCGCAGCACTAAATTTGAGATGCCCCTGTGGTAGAATTCGTCCGGCTGACTGTGGAACCACCGTCGGACTGCTGTCTTGGCTTCATCGTTGCACGTGAATCGCTGTCCTGCCAGGAACTTCTTCAGCGGACCGAAAACGTGGAAATCACTAGGGGCGAGGTCCGGACTGTATGGTGGGTGGTCCAGACTCTCCCAGTGAAATGACCGGAGCTTGTCGGCGGTTCTGATTGCATACAGTCCGGACCTCGCCCCCTAGTGATTTAAGCTTCTAAACAGCCCTCCCAGTAGCGGTCACTCGTTAGTGGGGGTGACACAACGAGCACAGGACTTTGGCTGAGGTAACCGAAGTTTGGAACCTTCGTTAAACTTTAGATCCAGCTTGCCAACACGTCTGGCCAACGTATTGAGCGTAAGTCCGCTTCCTCTATATTTCTTTCACCGTACTACGTGTATATGCGATAACAGATCTCCATCCTTCAATGTATTGAAAATGGTTGATGATGATATACATGTGTCTGTAGATAACATCTCCTAGGGAATTGCAGCTCTTTGCTATGGCGTGATAGCTCATTATTATGCATACTCGGAATGATGCACGCGGGCGTCATTGACGATCGCAGTGGCACATAGGTCGTTGATGAAAGAAATTACTGTACCAACCACTTAAATTATATAACAAGATGAAACTGCATTGTTATATTCACGGTATATTATTATTTCCATAATATAGTTTGATTTAAATTCTTGCTATTTTATTTACTACTACTTATTATTATTATTATTAGGTCATGGTTATTGAATTGTCTGCCATGGCTTAACTCAAATCCAGAAAAATAACATTTGATTTAATACAAGCGTAGGATGGCACTTGGGGGAAAAAAAATCCATATTACGATTTCGATTGTAACGTTTCCTTACCGACCCCTCTTATCGATTCTTTTTCTTCTATCCGCGGGCATCTCGCTCCACACAATGCTAATAGCTTTTTCGACAACAGTTGATACCTGGTTGTAGATCCGATCATTCCATTCTGACAAATGGCTGTTCGTTTTTCCACCCACTAACGAACTAATGTACTTCCATCCGTGACGGCCTGGAACAGCGGCTTGCAGCCCACTGGCCCACCTATACGATCCCCCCCAAGTGCGTTTCGTGCGGCTCGCAGAACGTCGGTTACAGATTGTTTACAAAATTGCTAAAGATTTTAGATATACGTGTTAAAATAAATCATTATTGAAATATTGAAAGAAAGGTTAAATGTTATTAAAAAAAATGTTCTGATTAAACTCTTAACCTTAAAAATCAGTTCAATTTTATTTATTTAATTTTCGCTTCGGAGGTTAGATGAAGCCATTGTCTCACTTTGAGATGCGAACAGTATGTAGAGGGGTCATTCTCCGAAATGTGGCAATTTTCACATATGTTTCGAAAAAAAAAATAAAAAGACCAATTGCTCTGAATTTTTTTTTTATAATGTCTATTTCCACCATAGTTATAAGGAAAAAATATGAGCCATGCTGTTACTCTGAAATTTTCTTCCATATTAATTATTTTGATAATTACACAAGTGAGGGAATGATGTTGCAATATGAAGAAATGACACATCACTGTTTAATTGTACTCCTTAACTTCGCAATTTTATATATTACATTTGTAGACAATAAACATTCATTATTTTACTCATATTAAGTATTTATTATATCATAAAACTAATAGAAAAAAATAACTTGCTATTTTACAATACTCTACCCTTTAATGTGAAATTGTGGAAAGTGAAAAAGGAAAAAAGCAATATATTAAGTTTTTGCCAGTGTTTTTAACTAAAATTTTTAACATATTATCTTGAACAAGCTTTATCCAGGACAAAAAAATATAATTTTTAATTAATGTTAATTATTTTTCTTTTATAAACTAACTTATAAGATTACAATATCATTCCCTCACAAGCTGAGATTGTGAGGGCATGATGAAGTTACTTCTTTTTCTTTGCCAGTAGTTAGGTTTAGCTGTGTTTTGATCTCAAAAATGTGAAATGGCATCTGATACACACTTGCAAACATATAATGCCAGATGCTAATGTTTAATTTTTATTTCATGGATTTCACAATAGATGAGGGAATGACTGGTAATAAAAATACTTACTTTGATTTAGAAGTTGCAAGTCATATTGCACTTCCTATTCCAAGTTCAGGGAAAGATTCAATATGGTTTTCAAGACAGTGTTGCCAAACATGATTTTGAAAAGCCATATGGAGAATATGCTGCCATATGGTAACTGATCAGTGAAACTTTTTCTGTGCGGTGAGGGAATGATGCAAACCACTAGGGACAACATAACTATATATTTTAAAACATTTTTTAGGGGAAGAAGTAATAAAAAAACCTTCCTAAATAGTCATTTAGAATGTTATAATGGATTAAAAACAAAAAAAACAATTCATTGAAAGCCACTTTGTGTTGAAATAGCTAATTTTCAGTTTTTTGCATGTAAATGGGGACATAGTGAGGGAATGACTTTTGATTCAAAATACGTATATTTTTAATGTATTATTTTAATTTTAGGAAGTTAGTAACTGTGTTTCCTATTCTCTCCATCAACACAAATAATTAAAATTCAGTTATTGCATCATAAGTTTGAAACTGCGTCTCCAGGAACCCTAGGACAGGAATATACCACTTTTCAGAGAACGACCCGAGGGGGAGGGGTCTTCGAAATTTTGATTTTTCTAGATGCTTCACATTGTGTCGTTTTAGCACGATTCTTTCTTGATTATTGACATTGAAAAACTTTTTTAAACGTTTGAACTTACACAATTCGTCACATTTTTCGTCACTAATAACACATGTAAAAAATATTGTGATTTGAATGAAATGTATGGAATCGAAACCTGGTTAATTCAACACTGAAGGAACCTTCGAATGATCTAAGCATTTGAATTAGAAGAGTTTTAACGTTAGCATTATAAACAATAATTCTAAACGCATCAGCGTAGACAACTCAGTCAAAAAACATTTTTATCACTAGCGTCAGGGCCGTGCTTAAGGGAGTGCGAGCTGAGCGACCTCCCAGGGCCGCTAAAATTTAGGGCTGCCAAAAATTGTAGTGCAAATACCAAGAAATCAGTTTTTAGCAACTCCATATACTTTCGACAGAGTATTTGGTCAATTGACCTTTTGTGTGTGACGTCATACTTCCCATAATGCAACTTCTAAATGGTGGTCAAAATAAATACATGTGTTATTAGTCAAATGTGTTAGCATCAGTAGCCTATGTACGTTACCATGTTTATTGTGGTGGCCATATGGCCACTGCAGAGACTCGTGGCAGCATAAAAGACTAGAAAAATTACTTTGTAAGTTCTAATAGTATAAAACAAGCAGCTTTGTTCGTTGAATTAGCTTTTCATTAATTCGTTATAATTATAATAATTAGAGTAATAATAAATTACAATGATTCGTATTTTATTTAATTTTTATCCCCTATTTTCAATTTAACTTCATTATCTGCTCTTTATTTTTACCTACAGCGTTTAGACCAGTAAAGGACTTTATGCTTTATAAAGGACCCAATGCTAAACCCGTGTAAATCTTTTTATCGTTGTGTTATGTCAAAATATTTTTAAGGGCCGCTAAAATCTGCTTTACCCAGGGCCGCTAACACGGTAAGCACGTCCCTGACTGGCGTACGCAGGGGGTATTGATGGGGATTGTAACCCCCATTGCAATGAAATTTTGTATATTTAACATAGGAATATGTGAGTTGTAGCTCTGTAAACCCCCCCTTTATGAACTTCCTGCTTACGCGTATGATTTTTATTATTTTGTTAAAAGGTACATGTGTACTTGCATGCAGGGTTTTTTATTTTTTTTGCGAGCGCGTGAAAAATGCAAGCGGTTTTGTTTTTTGTTTTGTTTTGTTTTTCATTCGACTAACTCCGAACGTACTGGCTGAATCTTTGCGTGCATGTGGGAATTTTATTTATTTGGAGTTGGGGAGTTCTATTCTTCAACTATTAGATATTTTGTTCCTATTTCTTCATTTGAACATAAAATATCTAATCTATTGTAGCTAACGTCTGCCAAGATTTCGGCGTCCGTAATATCCCCGCAAACCTCCACGTTCTCGTCAATATTTATAAAATAAATCTTTACAAGGAATATCTGCGTCGTGTCTTGCGTTTTCCATAGGGATCACAATCAAGTTGTCTGAGAATTTACACTTCAGAAATCCGGCCAGGAAAAACCTGGCAACAGCAATTCACTTTCTTCTTTTTTACATTTTCCGCGGAAGGAAACCTTCGAATTACAGGCGATTTTTTTGCATTATTTTAATGGAAAATGGGCGGAATCGCGGGAAAAGTGTGAATTATTCACGAATTCGAATTAAACAGTTTCGAATTATTCAAGAGTCTGACTGTGTATTAAAAAAAAAGTCTTGTCAATATTAATTTATTATTCATTTAATTGAACACTTAATTTGTCTCTTAGTTGCATGTTATTACGATCAAAAAATGGCAGGTGAATTATCTGTTTTTGTTTATACAGTGGAAACCTGGCAATGGGACCACCTTGATAAATTGACCACCTGATTACAGTGACCACTTTTTATAAGAGAGAACTGGTAGGGATTAGCTTTGACTGTACCAAAGTCTGTCATGTACAGCTTTGACTGTACCAAAGTCTGTCGTGTACAGTGACCATTACGGTCCAGTCACAGAGGCGGTCACTTTCGACAGGTTCTAGTGTATTATATTTTTTATTACTTAATTTAATAAATTTTAATCATATCGTGGAAAGAATATGTACAATCGTACCTCGTTAAAGCAAACATTCACGATGACAAAAAATTTAATAATTTTCAAGAAGTTTATGATATTCGAGAAGGATAGGATCGTCTTAATAAATTATTCAAATTTCACCTGGATTTAGGAGTCAGTTCGTGTTAAAGGTAAGTGTAGTTAAGCGTGTTCATGTTAACGAACTTTACTTTACTGAAACTGTTTTTATGACGTAGCTTACAGTGTCACTGAAAAGCGGTCGTTTTTGTGCTCACATGATACTTTGATTTTATAAGCATACATTTTGGTTCGTAATATTTTAATTATTTTATTTAGGGTTATTGAGACTACGAGTAAATTTTTTCGCCAAATCAATAAATGTAATTAAATTGTAAAATATTAATCATGCTAAATTGCTGTAATAATTTGCGTCTAGCGCCATCTTCCTCTACGATCTTAGGTTCGAATCCTGTAAATGAAAGCTTTGTTGTGGTTCAGAAAGCAGACCAAGCCATCAATCTTATCTCAGCTGGTCCAAGCACTTATGGAGCGCAATGCGTTGAAATCTTCACCCTGAACTTTCAAGCAATTTTCGACAGATTATCGTGCGTTTATTCACGTTATTCTGCTCATGCCTTTCGACATGGCTTTGCATGTGGTGTTCCGTCGTATAACATATCACTTCCCGCCAATCCCATTTTTGGCGGGAACTTCGTAGATGTAATAAATATTAAACACCCGCAATTGGCGCTGAAGGATGAGTTGATCGACTATGTTTATGGGGTCAATTTTCCGTGCCATTACCGTTGATGGATTTGCGTCCAACGTGTCCGTTTAATTTATTATTAATTGCCTTTTACACGCCCACCCTACTAATTGGTTTCTTTCCCCATAGGATAAATATTCAGTCCAGGCCTTTATCTTTCTCATGCTCCTGAGGACAAATTAACAGTAACACGCAATGCCACAATTTTTGTAACTTATGCAGCTCGTCTCCCGCCTCTCGCCATTGTTTACAACCATCCTGGAACACTGCTGGTGTGAATAGCCAATCAGCTGCTTTTCTGACGATTGGATTGTGACATTTTTTCTTTCCCCAACTCGGACCTGTGAGAAAGCTTTATGCAACATGACTGTATTTCCTTGGAGATTTTTATGAACAGTGGTAAAATGCCTTCCTGCGCTTTTTGTCACTGTTAAAACGAACAGAAACGAATGACCACCGTACGTTTCTTTCCATAACTCTCAAAGAACGTTTCCCAATAGTTACCTTCTTTCATGGCTTTTTTTTTTTTTTAGCGTACCGTGTCGAGGTGGGTTATTTTTTTATTGACATACCCCTTTTCAAGGCTTCACCTTTATCGACCTCTACCTCAGTTCGTGACATCTTTATCGGCATTCCCCTTCCCTTTGGGGACCTCATCCGCATCGCCGAAACCCTCTCAGGATGACATAGTTTCCCGAACTGTAGGTTTCTTTTACCGTGGGAGACGTACATCAAAATATCTCGTAAGAGCCACTCTGGATCACGTGACGCAGAACAGTCAATATGGAGAAAGAAACCACGTTAATACCAGGAAGTTCGGATATCGGGGGTTGTACAAATATTTTAAGTTTAAATACCGTTCTCCTGCACAGTAACACTATTGTAAAAATTGAGCGCACCCCTAGATATTCGTCAAGGTGATTGGAAGGCAATAGCGTAAATCCTGTTTCCCAGACAATTGCGAACCTCTTCGACAACTTTTGTGTCACCGAAATAACCTCAATTATCCCCTTCCCCGAAAATCATGGGGTAGTTCATTGCTATTGTATTTAGATCAAATCAAGTGCAACCCGCCCTTGGCTGCGTTATTCTGCTAATATCTAATAAATGTTACACACCGTACATAACCGATTCTAGTAGGTGTGCAGCGTGTTTGTGCATGTAGACGGCCATAGGGTGACGGCAGACTCACTGTGGACATGTCCTGTGGCACCCACAGAAGCGACAATAACTCGCTGGCACATAAGGAACCATGGCCTTGCGTACATATACATATGTACACTTATAACCTACAGCCGTTCTCTACCAAGAATACTTGCACTTGACCGATGGTCGTTGAAAAGTCATCGGTAGCGTTCACTCCGTATGGGGGGTGACACAACAAATCCCGTCTTAGCCACTAGAGGAGGCAGTGTCTTTGGCTGTGGTGACCGAAGTTCGGATTCTTCGTTAAACTGTAGGTCCAGCTTGCCAATCCGTCTGACCAACGTGGTGAATTTAAGGCCGCTTCCTCTATATTTCCTTCACCGTACTACATGTAGGCCTATGTGTGATAAGAGACCGCCATCCTGAAGTGGATTGCAAATGGTTGTCGATGATGCTGATGACGCTTATAACCATTGCGAGTAGAATTTTACAGTTGGTGAATGGGAAATCCTTTCTTACTAGGTATTTATCAAGGCGTGAGAACGGTTTGATGTGATTGGTCGAGCTCTGACCATTACTAATAGCTATACGTGCAGGTATAATACCTATATGATATATACGTATCACGTGCATTTATAGCTAATAACAATGTTATTTATCTGCTGTGTACTCGTGTAATTCAGTTTTTCCTGATATGCCTGTAGTTGGCTAAGAAGCCACGTGTACGCTAATATTTAGCTGTAACATACAGGTGACCCCTTGTTGGGTGGGGCCCCAAACATTCGTAAGGTTAAAATTTGGGAGGGGGCATGAGTTATACTAGATCACAAGCAGAATTGCCTAAATGGCAAACCATTTACGTATCAAAAATAAAATATCAGCTGCAGAACTACATGCTCTCGACGTTGCTAAGTCGGTAGGCGCTTTTCACCATCCCGTTCGCATGAAATGTTTACACAACAGATTCTGGTGGCCAAAGTGGCCTTATCCAAGATGGCCTCTTTGTCTGCAAACCTGTTGCCGAGACCATCCCGTGTTCATCCAACCTACGCTGGGCCCCGTAGATCCGGCGTTTTCCAACAGCTGTCCGTCGTACATGACCTACAACCGGTTTCCAGCCACCTTCGTGTTTTCTTTTTTAATTCAGCAATCATTCCCCCATCACCAATCCCATGGTAAGAAGCAGGTGCTGAAATGGGGACTCTGAAGCCTTGGGTTTGATTTAAATTAATTAAAAAAAACAAAACCTGAGAGTATCTATAATGGGGTGTTAATGGCTTTGGCAGAGAGGGCATTGTCTGAAATTTAAAAAAAGTAACGGTATTTATTCTTTTGATGTAGAGGTCCAATATCCCTTCTACTTCTCTTGCTACCAATACCCCTTCCACTTCTAAATTTATATTTAATATTATTTAAACGAGCCCAAAATGGGAAGAATTGCGTGTTTAACCAATATCCCTTCTACTTCTTCTAAATTTATATTTAATATTATCTTAACGAGTCTAAAATGAGAAGAATTGCGTGTTTAGCCGGTATCCCTTCTACTTCTTCTAAATTTATATTTAATATTATTTAAACGAGTCCAAAATGAGAAGAATTGCGTGTTTAGCCAATATCCCTTCTACAAGCCACCCAATATCCCTTCTACTTCTTCTAAATTTTTATTTAATATTATTTAAACGAGTCCAAAATGAGAAGAGTTGCGTGTTTAGCCAACGTTAAGCCAGGTTAACATCTACCGCACTGATATTCATAATTCGTTTGTATGTTTTGCGTCCCAAGATTGGATTATCCGGACGTTGCCGACGGCTTAACGCGACCTACGAACTACAATGCATTTACCCACAACTAAGTTCAATTAAACGATAACCCGCAAACGCATACATAATGTTTAATATACAGGGTGATTCAGAATTCGTGTTATCGCAATTCTTCTTTTAGCTGTCAGTCGTAGAAAGATAGTTTCAAATTGTGTAAGGGTGTTGAGATATTATTTATTTCGTAAAGGGTTGTACATGTGTAAAATTACGAGATTTAACTTTTTATACTGGGCCATTACTAAAAAAACTCGAATTAGAAAAATTAGGTGCAGTTCAATGATTGCTGTTCTCACGTCAAGCTTTTTTACGACTAACAGTTAAAAAATAATTACCTAAACTATTTTTAAATGTTAATTAGTTAATTTAGTAACTGTTAATTAGTTTTTAACTAAATCTATCTTGTTCTCAATCACCCTATATAGTGCTGCAATAAAAATGCTGGAGGCGAGATTGTTACTACTTCGTTCAATTAATAATTCATTTTATATTTAGGGAGATCCTGCGGTGGGGTGCAGTGGGAGCGCATTTTCATAGTTCGTAGTTATCCCAGGTTCGACTCCCAACTGCCCCCAAAAAAAAAAACAACGCTTTTCCACCAACTGTTCACCGTTGCCGTGTGGGTTGGTTCCCTAGCTCTTAGGAAGTCCGGATTCCTCGCAAAACTGTACGATATTGATTACTCCTACTGTTATTTCTGTTTCTACATACATGTTAAGAATGAATTCAATTACATTAAATATTCTAACTTTAATCTGTTATAGCGCTCGTAGTTTACGACAGATATTTAGTACTTTCGTTCTTCATCAGTAAATAATGAAAGGTTATAAACTTTCCGTTTAAAAAAAAGAAAAAAAAGCGCCCTTGTCGCTTTCTTTGCTAGTGATCTCTTTCCATTTCCTTACAGCATATTGTGTCGCTGTTAGCCTATTCAGTTATGCTTATGTGTTTTTATTGACGAGTCTGAAGATACGATCTCATTGTTTATGCCGTCATAAAGAATTTTTTTTTTACAAGTTAATCTGTATAGTGTATGGATGGTTTCTTGCGTTAAATGATATCAAGAACTAGATAAACAATTATCTAAAGAACTATGTTCAACTAAGAACTAACTTTAATTAAAGAGATGTTCGTAAGATATGGGATATCACCCAAAAATATTATTTTTTATTTTTATTTTTTTGGATTTAATGGCAGAACTTTTTCTCTGCAACAGTGCATTGAGGTGGTGCTCCATGAATTACGCCCTCCAGAATCGTCAAAACCGTTGCTTTCTTCTTACTAGTTTGCCTCTCCACTTCAATGTGCAAATCTTTGTATTTAATGGTCACTATTATAGATGAAAGCCGTGGTGTGTCGTTAGCCTATATCCAAGATGGTTGATTATGGTGATTGTGCAAGTGCTTATGACTTTCTAATCAAGCCCAAAAATAGTTTACGTGGTTCGGAAACTGCAGTTCGAAAAGCGTTCGAATCACTCTGGATTTCATACATCTGCAAGTTTGATTGTAACTTTACGTGTAATTTCCGCAACCCGCGTTTGCCGTCACTGGATTTGACTGAAAGGCGAATGCGAGTCCATTTAATGTTACATGCGGACCCAAAATTGAAGTTGTAAATCAGAGAACTACAAGGCATATTGATTGGCTTCCCAGTGCCCCCTCCCCTT